>OX104118.1:42110829-42262811 GCA_944474755.1 Limnoperna fortunei | reverse complement strand
AATGAAGGTGGAATTGTGATAAATAAAAACATTGCTCATTTTGTGTTGACCAAAATTGAGTCATTGACTTCATGGGGAATGTCTTATATATTTCAGATTCTACAAAAGTATCAACCTAAATCGGAGGATGAGATGTTCGATATTTTAAATATTTTGGATCCATTTTTAACACACAACAATAATAGCGTGGCAACTAACTGCTTTGAATTGTTTCTCCATTTTATTAAAGACTTTCCTAGGTTAAAACCCGAGGTATATAAAAGGTGTTTTGAAAATATGGTCACTGTCATCAGATCAGCAAATCCAGAGGTTATTTTTTGTATTCTAGAGTTATTTGAAAAGCATATTGAAGATGCAAAAACAATTTTAGAGCAACAATATGAAATATTTGTATGCAAAAGCAAGGAGCCAGTATATTTGAAGTTAAAGAAAATAAACTTTATGAGATATGTTTTAACTGAAGACAATGCTGTTAAAATTTTAGAGGAAATGAGAATCCATACAACAGATTCAGATGTTGAAACATCACTCAGTTCTTTAAATATCATAGCTGTGATTTATCAAAATTATCCAGCAGTGGCAGACAAATGTCAAACTATTTTTAAACAACTTCTGCAGTCACATGTCAGTCATGTGATGTCTAATTGTCTTCTTGTGCTTCAAAAAATTGATCTATCCAAAACAGAAAATTGTAGTGATTTTATTGCAATTTTATGTCAAAGTTTAGATTTTGTAAATGATGAAAATGGGAAATGTGCATTATTAACACTACTTGGTAACTATGGTGACAGTTATTCAGAAGCCCCTTATGTTCTTGAAGATTTTATTGAAAACAATGAAAACATAACAGCAAAGGTTAAAGTTCATCTTCTTTATTGTAGTTTGAAAATGTTTTTTCATTATCCACCAGTATGCCAACACATGCTTGGAAAAGTGTTTGAAATCTGTGCTAATGACAAAGATGAGTGTCTTAAAGATATGTCTGCATATTACTACTCTTTATTGCATGAAAATGTTGAAGATGCTAAACATGTTATAATGAATTGTAGAGAAATATCTTTGAATGAAACACATATACCAGCAGATGATAATAAATTATAAAATCTATTGTAGTGATTATTTAGCTTTGTGAACCCTATCATAATGTATCTGGTACCCCTCCCTTCTGTCCAAGACATACAAGTACCAGTACCAAGAAAATAGGAATCAAACTGACAGAACAACAAGAGCCGAAAGTCAAGAAACAATTACAAATCCACGTATAGACAAGCATATACAATTCAAAACAAAAACCAAAAACACAAAAACAGAAAAAGATTAACCTGAACCCAATAAAAACCATGGGTGCACTCAGGTGCTCTGGATGAGTAAGCAGCTCAAATAACCAAATGGCATATCTTCAACTAACAAACTCAACAATAACCTAAAGAACTGGTTTAAATATTTCCCTAATGAGATAAAGGATGAATATATTCTTAAAAATGAGAATCAATATTATTTAATCAAAAATATATAATCCTCTTCTTAGCTTTTCTGTACCAATATGTTTATATATAATTTGCAATTTGGTCATTTTTTTCACTTTCATTCAAGAGGAATTGATTGTTAGGGTATTCCTCTTACATTTTTTTGTGCAGTCCACGAGCCTAGTGTATGCTTTGTCCGTCGGACTACTGTATCGTTTTTTCATCGCCTAGTGTATATTTTTTTCTTCATCCATTAGTTTATTGTAATTTTTTCACCAGCCTAGTGTACTCTTCTTAAGCCTTTCAGGTGTAGTCAAAGCAAGTGTCTTAATAAATGCGGAAAAGGTTTTGGATGTGTAAACAAATATCGGAGTAGTTGATTACACAAAAGTCTCCTGCAAATGTTTTGGTAAATTAGGGAAAAAATCCCCGAAGAATTCCATAATAGCATGTGCAGAACTTCAATACGTGTGCAATCTTGCAGTGAATTATAAAAGATCTGAGTTCAAAACTGTAGTAGGAGTTGGTTACGCAAAAAACACCATACTATAACTAGGGTTTGCAAACAGTGAAAATCATAGTTGTTGTATTCAAAGGCTCAGTTAAAATTGACTTGACATATATTTATAGTGACTCGGTGTGTTATTTAGTTAACACGTAGTGTAAGACCAGAAACAAAGCTTTTGTCAAGATGTGGGTATGTTATATACCACCCTAAAAGTTATTTCTCTTTGGATATAATTTAATTTGCTTTGTAAGCTGAAATCTGTTTGGTTAATTAAAATCGAGCAACCTATATTATAATGACCTATTCAAATAGTTCCATGACGTCATCGACGTTTTTACCATAAAAATTTCATAGGCGTAACGGCAGGTTGTACTACGAATAATTTGTTGAGTCCTATTGATTATCTAAGGTCACTGTTTTAAAAATAACCTAACATAAACTTGTAACGATTGTGGCAACAACAGTTCCAATAAACTTATGTTCAAAATTGTTCCAAAATTTGTGGGTTTTATGGCATGCCAAACTTCAGCTTCAATTTATTTAGTGTGTGATGAAAAAGGTTGGGTATCATAGTCCACTGATAAGTGTATCCCAATGATAATCGAAGCACAATCAATATGTACTGAATTAAAAACTTTCTGCAATCATATCTTTACAAGATTGGAATATTTATTAACAAAGAAATGGCATCTAAAGAAATCCTTATTGGAGGCGCCGACGAGACGGTTTTTTCTTGTTACATTGGCGTTTAAATCTATCCCGAAGAAATTGTTGACATTTGCAAAACATTAGTATACTCACTTCAAGGACTTGCATTACTGATCGTTTGAGTAATATAGACGCTGTATGCAACAGAAGCTGAATTATTACAGTGTAGAAAACTTGTTTTGAGAAATTGAAACCGTCTAGTTTGTAGTCAATTCTTGTGCAGAGATTTAAATGAATCTGTTTCTGTGGTTTCGTCAATTTTGAGTTCTAAAGGATTTATATATTTAAAAGATATCATCAAAATATCTATAAGTTAAATAAAGAGACCTAGCTTCTGCTATCTTCTTGTCGTTAATAAGACGTGAAATACATTCGTCTGTAACGGTGCAGTTGAACGGTCACTGTTAACCTATTTGTTGCTTGGAATTCTGTCTAGCTAATTATTATATATTATGTATACCTGCCTCTTGTTATTGCGTACCTTGCACGAAAAAATAAAAGGTTCAGATTTTACCTAGAAGTGTCTGTATGAAAGTGATGTAGAGGGTCCGGGAATACGTTAGATATATGTTACTTAAATGGTTAAGGTAGGATTGCCCTAAATGTATTAAATACATTTACAGTACTTCCATTTTTATATGAACTATAATATATCGGTGTTGCATTGTTGTTGAACCGTATTGTACATTTAAAAGTTAAAACCACACTACTGACATAGAGATACAAGATAAACGACACAACGCAATTTAAATGTTAAAGCCATATAGATTTCTATGTTCTAACATACCTCTTTTGGGAAGGACCGGTGTTGTAAGATCTTCTGCAATGAAAATACTGCTATATTTTATCTTTGGGAATACTGATTCGGTAAAGCAATGACGTGTTCCGAAAATCTGCTACCGCAGAAAAGACCTCCTTTGTCTCACGTAAAATAATTCTGTGCTATGGCAATATAAAAAAAAACGATAATATACGCCTCACCTTATCCTTCATCTCCTTGACTTTCCCTATTCCCTCTTATTATCTAACGTCTAATCAGAATCCGAACCTACCTTCAGGACACCACGGACACGGTGTTGTCTTTGAAGCCTGGTGTCCAAACTACATCGAATTTTACTTATTTTCACGCAGTTGATAGCCGTTTCAATGATATCTTTAATTATACATCGCAGCATCTTTAAATGATCTTAAATGTAAATTGAAAAATTGTAAAACTTGTAATATTTTAACAACAGACACTAAATTTACAAGTAATTTAACAAACAAAACATTTCACACCGGAAGTTTTGAGGATTTAAATTGTAAATAAGAAAACATTTTCTACGCGTTAGGATGCAGCTTATGCGAACTTGTTTATGTTGGAGAAACAAAAGGGCGTCTCAATAAACGTATATGTGGACACCGTTCGGGAATTGATACCAACAAATTTCCTGCTGTATATCAACATTTTAATCCGCCAGACCACTCTATTCTGTCCACGAAGGTCCGAATTCTTAAAATAAAATCATTCTAACAATCCGCAGTTAAGTACACCACTACTCAGACAAAAAGAAGAATACTGGATCAGAAAATTAGGCACTGCAATACCGTATGGGTGCAGTGACAAAATCGATAGTATAGGTAACCTGTCCAGTCCTGGTTACAGGAGCGTGAATGTAATGGACCTTTTCAATCACAACCACATGCGACAACGTAGTCCCTGCCATCGTCGCTATACTTCACCTCTGTTACATGATGTATCAATAAATGGCTTGCTACCGTTTGTTCAAAAACCACTAGGTCTTCATCATATTCGCACTAAATTGTACTTTATAAAGAATGTCTCCAGTCATCTTTAACAGACCGCTCAGAGGCGAAGGTACGTTAGACCCGAGAAGGCACGTGCCTACACTCAGATTCGGCTATTTTTCTCCCAAATTTTGATCACCAATCGTATTTTAAAAACGTTTTAAATATAAAATGTCCTCTTCAAGAAAAATTGTAACAACAAAATTACATATTAAATGTACGAAACAATAAATGCATTACTGCAGGAGTTTACGGGAGGTTTCGTCCCATCCATCATTTAGCAGGGCCTTGCCCAGGACCCAGAACCATCACCGAAAAGAAGGACGTGTTCCTATACTCTTTAATGCTTCTAGCTACGCCCCTGCCGTTTGTATAGATTAGTAGCTATTATGTTAGACATGGGGAAAAAAAGATTGTTCAAACCGGTTAACACACAGAGATGAAGAAAAACTTTCTTTATACATATATATACTGAGAGCAAATTATTACTGATGCTTTTTAACTAAGCTAGTGCAAACATTTTTCAAGACTACTTGGCAACGGTTTTTTTAAATTTAAATTGCTTTTTAGATAAACTAAAATAAAATTCGTCTGTTTAACATAAGGATATAATGCATTAGTACGTATGATTACAAAACATTGATAAAGGCGCAAAAAGTCTCGTGCATTGCCGGTCAACTGGTGTTTTAACCAAGTTTCTGACATACCAAGGTTCTGACAATGTGCTGGTAAATTTTTGGTCAAACACCAGTTGACCGACACATTGTCAGAAACTTGGTATTTTGTGAAAACTGTTATTATTTTGTTAGAAATGAATATACCAAAGAGCAAAATATAATTTTAGGCCTTGAAAAGATGTCTTACAAGAGAATACAAAAAGGGGACGGCCCACGAGCACCTGTCGCATGATGATAGTTAAACTGAACCAAGACCAAGTTATGTGTATATTGCCATCAGACTTTGAAGCACTAGTTCATTATTATATTTCTGTAAGGTCTATAATCGTGTTGTGCAGGATCGTGGCTAATAATGTAGTCTTATTATGGTCTTGCAGTAATAAGTTTACATTTTCAAGATATATAATGAATATATACAGTCTCTTCATACACGTGAATTCTTCCAAAACAGCATTTATTTCTATATATAGTAATTCTTATATTTTTTGTAATACTGTCATTTCACTGGATGCCATTGGAACGCCAATATTTCATTTGATAGCAAATATTAAAGGTTTTCATTTTTCGATGAACGATTGTTGGTGGAACTAAAGATACAAAGATGTTTGTTTTTCTACGTTCGATGTTGGGATACAACTTTATATTTTTATTGATGTCTGATATTTCTCCGCGAACCAGAAATTTGACAATTTAAAATGAGGCTGTGAAAGGGAGCGCACTGAATCGACCCAGTTCATACATTAATGGACTAACAAAAATATGCGTTCAAACCTATAATAACGAGATAGTTATATTGGTTTTATGAGATAGTTATCTCGTTATTACGAGAAAGTTACCCCTATGACGAAATAATTTGTATTTTAATTTTTGAGCCTATGAGGCTTTCGTTATTTCCAGTTCCATATACAATTTTATCCTGTGTTCACAACTTTTCATTGCAGGCTAATCTGGTGTGCAAATTTCTTACTTAGTTTTCCTAAATTTAGATGTGTGAGAATGCAATGTGTTTACAGAGTAAACGAACAAATGAGGGATTTAATTTAAAATTTGGAAGTACTTGCACATTGACAGACTTTTGCGTTGTTGTAGGGTAAAAGATCGTACTCAAGGTATTACGGTCATTTATGTTGTTAGGTATTATTTTCATTTATTTTTCTACAATTTGTGATCAGGTGTATAACCAAAGTGTTAATACGTAATCCTACTTAGTGAATCATACCATTTAATTGTACGAATTCAATACACAATATTCATAGATGTCTTTTTGGTCGCCTCGGGGACTACTATAATTAAATACGAAGATAAAAAATGCGACCTTTGGGGTAAGTACTAAATGGATTTAATTAATGCAACTGCGCATAATATTTATTAAAAATGCAATTCTAGCTGCATACATGTCAACGAGTTCACAAACTATTCTTAACTGCATACATGTCAACAAGTTCACAAACTGTTCTTGACTACATACATGTCAACAAGTTCACAAACTATTCTTAACTGCATACTTGTCAACAAGTTCACAACTATTCTTAACTGCATACATGTCAACAAGTTCACAAACTGTTCTTGACTGTATACATGTCAACAAGTTCACAAACTATTCTTAACTGCATACTTGTCAACAAGTTCACAACTATTCTTAACTGCATTCATGTCAACAAGTTCACAAACTGTTCTTAACTGCATACATGTCAACAAGTTCACAAACTATTCTTAACTGCATACATGTCAACAAGTTCACAAACTGTTCTTAACTGCATACATGTCAACAAGTTCACAAACTGTTCTTAACTGCATACATGTCAACAAGTTCACAAACTGCTCTTTACTGCATACATGTCAACAAGTTCACAAACTGTTCTTAACTGCATACATGTCAACAAGTTCACAAACTGTTCTTAACTGCATACATGTCAACAAGTTCACAAACTGTTCTTAACTGCATACATGTCAATAAGTTCACAAACTGTTCTTAACTGCATACATGTCAACAAGTTCACAAACTGTTCTTAACTGCATACATGTCAACAAGTTCACAAACTTATTTTAACTGCATACATGTCAACAAGTTCACAAACTTATCTTAACTGCATACATGTCAACAAGTTCACAAAATGATCTTAACTGCATACATGTCAACAAGTTCACAAACTGTTCTTAACTACATACATGTCAACAAGTTCACAAACTGTTCTTGACTGCCTACATGTCAACTGAAGTTCACAAACTGTTCTTGACTGCATACATGTCAACAAGTTCACAAACTGTTCTTAACTGCATACATGTCAACAAGTGCACAAACTGTTCTTAACTGCATACATGTCAACCGAAGTTCACAAACTGTTCTTGACTGCATACATGTCAACAAGTTCACAAACTGTACGTAACTGCATTAACCATTAGGTGTACAAGAATTAATCGCTGTCTACATTGTTTAAATGGTCATCGGCGATAAACATTAATCATGTTCTGTTATAATTACCAGTAAAATACCTTTAAGTGATAAATAGGGACCATTATCTTAATTACAAAAAACTATAGTCATGGTCTAATTTAACAGAAAAAATAACCTACTGAAAATAAAATTTAAACTTGTTTGTACGGAAGTGTATATTGGTCTCGTCTTAGTTGCTTATTGAACTGAAATACATAGGGGTAGGAACTAAATTTTATGAAATAATTAATAGTATGTATGCACAGACTGAAATGTGTGTTAAAATTGACCAACACAGAACAAATTTTTTTAAATCAAATATTGGTGTTAGACAAGGAGATAATCTTAGTCCTTGTCTATTTAATATTTTTCTAAATGACCTACCTACATATTTTGACAACACTACTTGGATCCCACCCTCTAAGCATTCTAATGTATGCTGATGATGTTGTTCTTTTATCATCTTCTGAAAAAGGCCTTCAAAATTGTGTGGATAAGCTATTTAAATTTACATCTGACTGGAAATTAACTGTTAATACCAAAAAGACAAAAGTACTTGTTTTTAATAAAGCAGGACGTCAAAAAAATATCAAAATATCTATGGGAAATGAAACATTAGAGTGTGTACAAAATTATAATTATTTAGGAATCAATTTTTCAGCATCAGGTAGCTTTCAAAGAGCAAAGAAAGAGTTGCATAACAAGGGATTGAAAGCTCTTTTTAAATTAAGAAAAACATTTACACAAGAAATACCAAAACCTAATACTCTAATTCATATTTATAACCATACAATTCGACCAATCCTACTTTATGGCTCTGAAATATGGGGTTATATATCTGTGAAGAAACAAAAAAATATTGATAATTTCATCTCAAAAGAAATAGATAATTTAGTTTTAGAGAAAATCCATATGAAATTGTGTAAATTCTCTTTAGGAGTAAATACCAGAACCTCAAATATAGCTTGTAGAGGAGAGCTAGGTTCTCATCCCACATTGTTTTATATAATAATAAGTATGGTCAACTATTGGGTTCATCTTGTAAAAGAAATTGAACCCCAAAATATTATCTTATATGAGACAATAAAAATGTCACAGGCCATAACCCATCCAAGTAAAGAATCATAGATGGGTAATATAAAACAAATATTTAAATATTTAAATCTAGAATATATATTTGAACATCATTCAAATTTCAAATCAAACTTCATCAAAAGAAAATTCAAAGATACTCTAAAAGCAAAATTTAATACAATTTGGACCAATGCTGTAGAAAAACCATCTGGGAATAATACCAGTTATGGGAACAAACTAAGAACCTATAGAAAATTCAAGTATATTTTTAAGTCTGAACCATACTTGAAATTAAACTCACAAACAGATAGAAAAATAATATCCAAATTCAGAACAAGTAGTCATGACCTCGAAATCGAAAAAGGAAGGTATAATGGCACAAAATCCGAAGATAGAATATGTCACGTATGTAAAAATTCAGTTGAGGACGAGCTTCATTTTTTATTAAAATGCCGATCCCTTAAGGATGTACGTTCCCCTCATGTAAATAAATTAGCGTCCCATTTTCCGAACTTATCTAAACTTTCAGATGATATGAAGTTTATTTGGATCATGTCCTCTGAAGACTTAAAAGTAATATCAATTCTAAGTACATTGCTGAAATCTCTATTCGATAAACGAAAGGAAATATTGAACAGAAAAATAGACTGAAATACAAATTAGAGTTATCATTCATTTATACTCAAAGTAAAAATATCATCTATTGAGTTTTCTCATGGTCACAGTGAGATATCTGGTCTAACAATGATTTGTATCTGCATGCATATATATATGTGTATGTGTGTATATGTATGTTTGTGTATATATATGTATGTATATATGTATATATATGTCTGTGTGTGTGTATGTATGTGTGTGTGTATGTATATGTGTGTATATATATATGTGTATGTGTGTGTATGTATATGTATATATATATATATATATATATGTATATATGTGTATATGTGTGTGTATGTATGTATACTATATGCTGTTTTATTCCTGTTTAATTTGCATTTAGCTGTATTGTGCATCTTGTTCATTCAAATCAATCAAATCATATATGTTTATTATTTTCTTTGATTGTAAATCGCTCAGCATTTGGGCACCATTAATTGGTTTAATAAAATATCTTGTATCTTGTATCTTGTATCTTATTAACTACTATTGTAATTAAAATAAGACACATTGTTTCTTTAAATTGCAATATCGTGTATTATTTAAGACATTTTATCGTTTTTCGTCACATTAAAATGTGCTAATTAACGGTGTTTAATGTTTATTAAAGATAATAGCTCTTATTTTAAACACTTTAATTTAAATAATATTTAAGAAATAGTAATTAAGACGCTCATATCTCTTTTAAAATAATAAAACAAGTTAATTTTGACAAATAACTTCCATTTTACGGCAACACGGCTTCTTATTTAAAACATATTATCGTTTTTTATCACATTAAAATGTGCTAATTAACGGTGTATAATGTTTATTAAAAATTCTGGAAATTCCACATTTTCGCATTTAACGGAAAAACCGTAAATATCGCCTCTAATTTTTTGTATATTTTTGTAGTACTCCTCAGGCTTTGCGATCATACCAAGTTTCAGGGTCCTCACCATCTATTGCAATGTCCTATATAATGACCTTTTGCTGTTTCTATAGAAACGGCCGCCATCTTGGACTCCAGAAGTTTTGATGCACTACAATTCATTGTGGTATATCATCCTACCAATTTTCATTCCATTATCTCAATGTGTTCTATGAAAAAACCTGGGACCAAATTCATGCAGAATATAAATGAAAAAAATAACGCGACAATAACTAACAATAATTGTGATTGCAAGAAGGAAGTCCCCTCCCTTCCCCCGAATTTCAGATTTTCTTTTTGGCTATCATGTTTTACATACCCCTTTTATCTAGAATAATTTTCAAGCAGACTGGACAAAGCTGAAATTTGTAGACATTTGGCAAACGATTGTCTTAGAAAAATTTTGCACGTGTCATGATGTTCAGCATACCAATTTTACCCAGATAACCAATTTTCAAGTAGAAAAGACAAAGTTGAATTTTAGGCGAATTTAGCGGCCATTTGCCAAAAGTTGGCAAGTCGAAGAAAAAATTCGTTTGCGCCATGAAGTTCAGCATACCCATTTTACGCAGAAAACCCAGACGATCCGACGAAAAAATATTTGTACCCAATTTTTCCGATGGCGGACATTTTGAAATGGCAGCCATCTTGAAAAATTGTAAATCGTAAAGGTTATCTAGGGATGGCATAATATGTATGTGTAAAGTTTCATTGGAATTCCTAAACTCGTTCTACTTAAGTAACCCCGTACAATCTTCAAACGAACAAATAGGAAACTCAAATAAAAAGAATAATAAGAAACTGGTCAAAACCAATTACTCATCTGACATTTCCGACACAAAATCTGAAGCGATATTTTCGGTTTTTTAGTAAAATGCGAAAATGTGGAATTTCTAGAATTTTTAGTCAACATTAAGCACCGTTAATTAGCACATTTTAATGTGATAAAAAACGATAACATGTCTTAAATAAGACGCCATGTTGCCATATTATGGAAGCTATTTGTCATAATTAATTTGTTTTGTTGTTTAAAAAGAGTTATGAGCGTCCTAATTACAATTTCTTAAAAAATTATTTAAAATTAAAGTGTTTTAAATAAGATCTTTTATTTTTAGTAAAATTAAACACCGTTAAATAGTACATTTAATGTGACGAAAAACGATAAAATGTCTTAAATAAGACACGATATTGCCATATAAGACAGCAATGTGTCTTATTTCAATTACAATAGTAGTTAATAAGCAACTAAGAGGAGACAAATATACACTTCCGTATGTTTGCATTACTAGTTAAAACTAACAACTATTTTTGTTTGCTAAACATGGTCCTTGTTTGATTAATTGTGGGCTCTAGTGTCTAACAAATGAAGATGGTGATTCAAATCATCACCACTGTCTTTATTATTAAATACAACCTGGTAATAAAATGTTAACACTATGTTTATACTAGGAAAATATCAACTGGTGATAAAATTTAACAACTGCTTTATATACAAATAAAATACCATTTTGGTGCTAAATGTAACCACTGTTACTTACAACAAGATACCTACTGGATATCAAATGTAACCATTGTGTAAATATCACTATCTGTGTTACTAGTAAAATATCATATGGCGATTAAATGTAACCACTATTACTGGCCAGTAAAATATCCGCTTGGCGATGTAACCACTGTCTGAATAATTAGTCAAAGACAATGTCTAGCATTGATAAAAGTATCAACTTCCTTTATTACTCGTAAAATATTTATCGACAATTGATAGTATTCTGTTTTGTTCGTCATTATTTATTTATTTATTTATTTATTTATTTATTTATTTATTTATTTATTTATTTATTTATTTATTTATTTATTTATTTATTTATTTATTTATTTATTTATTTATTTATTTATTTATTTATTTATTTATTTATTTATTTATTTATTTATTCAAACAACAGCATTTACCAGTATACATAAGTATTGATCTGCAGTTTTTTTTACTTTATAGATATCCTTGATGATAGTATTAAAACTGATAGATCGTGTAAGTGAATTTGTCTATTTCAATACGTTGGTATCGAGCCCACACTACAATCACAAGAGCCTTATTTTGGCTATTTCTACCTTAACCGTCTTTTGGGGATGGACGATTACATGTATAATACCTGTTGTCCGATTAGAAACACAAACACATTGTGATATGTGTTAAGATGTTTATTTATGAATTATTATAACGAAATGAGATTAACGTCTTACATACTTATTTCAAGCCCTCG
This sequence comes from Limnoperna fortunei, assembly GCA_944474755.1. Taxonomy (NCBI): domain Eukaryota; kingdom Metazoa; phylum Mollusca; class Bivalvia; order Mytilida; family Modiolidae; genus Limnoperna; species Limnoperna fortunei. The sequence goes on along the minus strand of OX104118.1, from coordinate 42,250,325 downwards.
GATAAATTATTGTATTGGCAGGTCACCCATCTTTAGATTAACTGAATAACTTAAATACTTATTTCTTCATGTGATAAAATTACAGATGGAAAACGTTATAATTAATTTATGAGGTAAGAATTAGCTTATAATTTGATATAATTCGTAAAGGAATAATATTTCATACGAAAACTTCATCCCTATTAACAGGAACCTATAAACCAAAGAGTTATACTAGTCTCAGATATTAATTATCTCAGTTGGTGTTAATCAATTTAACTAAATAAATAATAATACAATTACATTTGCACATAATATATTTACATTTAAAAGGCACAAAAAACGACGTAAAGTACAATTTTATTTATTAAGCCCCACTGATCAAGTTCACACCATCTACACGCAGTAAAAACAAGAATAGTAACGTGCAGCCGATGCCTCAATTTCGTTCATATTAAAGTTTATGTTCTGAATTAGTCCGAGAATCATGCGCCGTCCAACGCTTTAGACTTTGATCATCAAAGTGTTAGACGGTAGAGGTCTCAATATTAATCCGAATTTACGGCGAGCAAACGACGCATAAAACCTATTTACCAAACATGGTCCTTGGTTGATTAGTTGTGGGGTCGGGTGTACTACAAATGACCGTGGTTATACAGAGAGCAAACATTTTACAGTAATACACCACCAAGATAATGCGATGTTGAAATTTCTTGTGAAAAAAACTTACAAAATCAGAAGCCAATCGTATGATTACGTGCTTCGACAAAATCAATACTGAGTAGACTGACCTCCGTCAATCAGTTCCCCAGAGAGTAGCGGACTCGAACCAGTAACCCTAATGTTGAAACGTCAGTGATCATAATATATTACCAGGTCCCCAAACGACCAATTGAATTAAGGTATACGTAGCTAAATGGGCATTATTATGTATGTGTATTACATAGAAATAGCATATATGTTTACTTATATTTGAACAGATAAACAAACAGAACAGAATTTATTGGTGATTTAAAAAAATAATCTACGAAGTCGTCTGTCAGAAGGCGTCAACCACCAAGAACTTCCAAGTCGAATTGTCGTTACCATGGAAACTGTTCCGAAAAGAAAACCATCTTTTGCGAAATTGGTTATGTCTAATTTCGAATCGCTCAAGTCAAGGAGACTTACAAGAGCCGTACTGTCAGATCTTCCTGACACCAAGATCGAAGAAAAGCCAAAAGTAAAGCTAGAAAATACTTATAAAATGTTACCAGATGATGGATGCAAATTTTCATCTTTCAAGGTTCAGAAGGAAATTTATGACCTCTTGCAAGACTATCTAGGTGATATAAAATATGACCCGCGCAGATGTGCTAAATTGTGCCTAGACTTGTCAGTTCGTCTAAAAGACAGAATAAAGTCTCTTGGTTTTCCTCGTTACAAGATCATCTCCAATGTCATTATTACACAGTGTAAGGAACAAGGCCTGGAAGTAGTAAGTCGTTCGATATGGGACGATAAGAACGATAACTTTGCATATGCAGTGTATAAAAATTCGTCATTGGTTGCCATAGGAATTGTTCATGGAATTTATTTTGAATAAATTATCATTTATGTTTAATAGATGATCAAGTTATACTGTATAAACTTATAAAATAAACAAGTATAGGATAAATGGTCAAACGTTTTATATAAACAAAGCTTTACTACAAAAAATTAGAAGTTGAAACCTTTGTATACCTTAAAACCACATAATATTATGCAGTTTTTTCTTCATTTATTTATTTGCTTATTCAAGAAAATTCGTAAACATAAGCAATATTCATACTGAGCGTTTAGGTGTGATAATAATGATTTTTTGTGCATGCGTGTGTGTGGAAGTAGAAGTGTGAAATTAGATAGCAATTCAGCAATCAAAGTTGACCACCATCGCAAGCCTTTTTATATAAAAGTTTTTTTCTTATTCCTCAACCGTGTATTTAGTTACTATTTACTTTATGCACCGATGATAATATAGGATGGCCACAAAGAAGAACACGGAAATTGGTGTCTAGTGGAAATAGGTTCGATTTCAACAGCTGATAATAATAATATTCCTGTTGCATCAGTCGCTTTTTACCTATTAGTAAACTTTGAACTTATTATAAACTGCATATGGATCACTTTCACATTTGTAATGTACCTAGCATGAATATTGTCCAGTGTCATGTCAAGATTACAACAAATAAAAAAATTACATGTCTTGCATTAGAAATGTTTAGAAACATAACGGGAAACCCATTCTCACATGTCAGGTTTTCTGTGTCCATGAAACCCTGACAAACTTAGCTAGGAAATTCCCGGGCTAGAAGATTTTCACATTTTCGTGGACACATGAGGACACAGAAAACCTGACTTGTGAGGATGCGGGGGACCATAATTTTACTGGTTTAATAGATAGGTGAAGGTTTGTCTAGAATGCAAGGATATTAAGATTGATGAAAGTAAATGATGATATCAGGGAACGTTTTTATTATTTTATGAATATATGTGATTTAAAATATTGACTTTTCAGCAACAATAATGTAGCTGTTGTTTTACCTGACTTACATGTGTTTTTTCTTAGTTATTTAATCATATCAAAGAAATGATAGTACACAATTTCATTAAAAGCCGATTACTCTAAAATTATACTGGACGTATATAATTAACTGAGCGGGAGGTTTGACATGCCATCAAACGTAGCACGGTACTATTGAAATGCCTTCACCAAGTCAGGACCATTGCTCTCCTTGCTATAACTTTTGTTTTGGTTCCCAAGTTTGCGGGTTCTTTTACTTCGACTTGTATAGATTAAATTTTTGAAAGATTCCTTCGTGTTCGGTACTTTGTTATTGGTTATTTAACGTACCAAAGAGCATTATTATTTTTTAATAATTAAAATTAACAATATAGTTTGGAAAGTCATTTGAAGTACATTTCTAACATGGTGAAACTATAGATGACTTAAATGAGGCAACTGTGGAATTGAAGCTATGAAATAATTCATATTGTCTAATTGGTTCAACTTTACATTCAGAGAACTTTGCATAAAAATCGTCACGACAATAAAAATGTAATGAAAGTCAATATCGGTATTATCTCAGAATAATCACGACGAATAGAATAAGCGCACATCATGTTAAAGGATAAATTAAATGCAGAAGAAGATCTCGCCTTTTGTTGAACTATAACAATCTTTCTATGAATTTCCTGCCTATAAATAAACGTTTCATTTTCATAGTTCAAATACAGTTCGTAGCAGAACGAGATGGAAGATAAAAATTTCTGTTGTGCTTGAAAATTCACACGGAAGTTATAAAAACGCTTAGAGTACCAACTTTTGTGAACTATATAACAGCTTTCACAATGGAAATTAAATAGACCCTTCACTGAGTAATATCGGCAACGTTCTAGTTTCGGGGTTCCAGGTGATGCCGAAACGAATAGATATGAGTGCACGTGAACTCATCTCACCTCTGTTGTCTTAACCTGACATATGGTTTTACCGGTAACCAACTTGATTATAGTGCATTCTTCGCTGATATCTGAACGCAGCCATTCTATTGGTGGATAAGCTTTGTTGCGATGAATTTTACTTTGAATGACAGATATTAGCACAGTATTGTGCCAGAGGTGACAGGTAATATTCAACGTAGTTACGACGTAAAAAAAGTATAATTTGCTTAATTAACTGGATAAAATATGTTAATATTCCATTAATAAATACAGTCTTTAAGCGCTTAGTCATACTCCCCGTATGAAAATGTATCAGTATCACTGACTGTTTATTTTTAAAAATAACAACCGTTTAAATTACATTAAATTCAGAAACGTTAATGCGATCATAGAACTTGAAACTAAAGTTTAATAAAATTGTTTTTATATTACTATATAAGAAGATTATATGGATTAAAAAGGGTATTTAACTTATGGCTCAGTGAGTGGATGATTGTTTACTGTAGTTTGTCTAGTTATTTGTTAAAGGTGTCTGTGGCGCTTCGGATTAATCTGTATACGTTTTCATTTAGAACTTCACATTTTGTAACATTTGGCATTACGGATTATCTACAAGAAAACTGAAATACATCAGTAAGTATCATCATTTTTAAATGAAATTAACAAGATTCATTTCTGTAATAAGCGTCAAACCACAATTCATGTCTTTATATTCAACCGATTCGATATCATTTGAGCATATGTTTTACATCGATAATAAACAGCACATTGAAAAACAACACAACACAAGTGCTTTGGTACATTTTGTTTAATGCTAAATGTAAATTTCTGGTCATATCAGCAATATTATCTGTTTTCAACTTGACAATTTGTCTTATTCATAACGTTTTATAGCTGAACAGTCCGCAGACACGACAGTACAACAGAATGCAAATGGCTTTTATCCAACACATTATCCTAATTCCGAGTCAATCTGTCATTGAAAATACAAATAACCTCTCTACGACACATCGTGCTGGATTCTACCGCTCCTTGAGAAAAGATTTCTAATTGAATGGTGTTTAACGCCTCTTTCATCATTCCTTTCAGCAATATAGTTGCGTCCAGCATTTATTGCGATGAAAGCCGTAGTGCCCGGAGGACCCCCCCACCCCGACCTTCAATAGAAAAACTAGCAATTCTTGTCAATTCAAAATGGATTCGAGGTCACACTTCAGGCAGTGAGTTTGGAACCAGTAACCTCTGATGCCAAACCACGTGATCAATAGTATATGACTAGCTACTATAACCACTTTAGACAATCTCATTCAAACCGGCATAATGCTGATTTTGATTTACCAGTCATTGTAAAGATATGTCTACTCGGAAATATATTATTCCAACTTTGGGCCGACCAGTCCTGGAGGTATACATGTTATCCTACTAGAACATTATTATTCTGACTTCACTCACTAACTACTCGGAAGATGTTGAACTTCTCGATCCGAAAAGTCTGATATATGTCTTGCCCAGTCTGCATAATGCATACATAACAGAGAAACATTGAATCTTTGTGTTTGAACCTACCATAAACCGAACGTCGAACGACAAGTGCTATTTAAAGCACTTTTGTAAGATATTTGTGTATGTAATTCATATTAATAAATGGTTAATTTAAATGGTTTAGAAGAATATGACAATACATGTATAATTAATTTTAATATTAATCTATTTGGACTTTCCGGTGAAGTCGCCATATCTCTTAAGATATGCTCGTTGACTTAAAAAAGCACCTACTCTGAATAAAATGTCGGCTTTTGTAGACGTTTCACTTTGCAGTTGATGAAACCTCTTGTCATATTGGTTTCAGACTTCACTTAAAATGGTGTCTTCTGGCTATTCCAACATTTTATAATTACCTATTCTGGCTATTCCAACATGCTCAGAACAATAGATGTTGTTATTGTGTAATGTGTTGTTTTAGTAATTAGTCCTTAATTATTTTTCCAGGTAAAGTTTTTAAATGTAATTTTATCTTTTCAAATAAAATAGAATTTTAGAATTAAAATATGTAGAAAAATCGGAAGGTCCGTCTGTAATTCATTATATTACCAAAAAAGAAATATTATTTTTTTACTCGTTTCTCTTTTTTTTCATAATATTTTCTTCCTCATACAACTAAGGTAACATTGTGCTTACTTTTTTTATTTTATTTCATATTAACCTATGAAGCGAGGGCGAGCGTAGTCTGACACTTTCTAGAAATTTTCGAATTTCTCGTAAGATTTTAGTGAACTAAATCAATCTTAAATTTACTGTTAGGAGATCAATACGAAAGATTTATAGGATGAGTTGAGTTTAATTATATAACAGGTTTTACGCCACATTCAGCAATGTTTTCATTTTTATACCGGCATTCTGGGCCTAGCGCCATAAACATTTTCTTTGCTGAGATTTTTTTTTATTCTCAATTTCATCCAATCAAATCTTTTCTTTTCCCTTGTTGTCATGGTAATTGAGAAACTTTTCATGCTGAGCAATTATTTTTTACTCAAAACAGTTGTATGGCGCTGGGGCCAGTTGTTATTATTGAGAAAGCTGTAGTACCCCGTGAGAACCTTTGGCATGAAACTGGTAATCCTTTTAATTAAGTCGAGCACACCCTACTCAATGCAGAGATGGAACTCGAAATCCCACATTGTGTAAAAACGCCGGAGGATCAGTTATAGTAGATGGCTAACTAATTTGACCACTCGGTCACCTAAAGTCCGTTTTTGTGTTAACAGTTAGGTTTCAACAATAGAATAAAATGATCGGCTCCTCTGTCCTTTTTTCTTTTTCCAGTGACAATAAAGTCTGATATATGTACATCAATTGATTTTTTTTTCAGGAATGTCAGACAAAACGACAGAATTGGTAAGTATGATCTATAAAAAATCAAATTTAGGTGCATGCACGTCGTAAGACCACACTAAATTCCTTACAATCGAATCATGCTTGCATAATCATGTGAATGCTAATCAATAGTATGTTCTCATTCTAGGGTACCAACAAATTGCCCCCGTGTTAACCATAACTTTTCATTTAAATTTTATTTCCTTAATCTATAGATAAAAACAAATCACCGAACATGTATAGAGGGGATAAAACACACATTTCACACATTTATGAATTCACTGCACACAATACTGGAAAAACAAATGTAAACTTTACTTTATTGAACGTATTGTTATCTTCATTTAGACCGTAAACTTTAAGATCGATGATTCCGGGGAGACGTCCGCCAACACAAAGCTTCTCAAGATTCCAAATCTGAAAAACAGACGGAAGTCATCTTTCGTGAGTGGAATGGACTTCGTGAAGAACAGACGAATGACAAGAGTAGGTCTTTTAGACCTGAGCAGTGAAGAAGAGAAAATCAAGATGGAGAACACGTATAGAATGACACCAGATGAAGGAACCAGATTTGAAACGTGCAAAGTAAAAAATGAAATTGAAAAGATTTTAGAAAACTATATAGGAGATATGAAATATGATCCTAAAAGATGTTCAAAACTTTGCGTAGATCTGTCCACTCTGTTAAAAAACGAAATAAAATCCATGAATATCCCACGATATAAAATTATATGTAGTGTTTTCATTGGCCAATTAAAAAAACAAGGTTTTGAGGCTGCAAGTCTAAGTGTATGGGACGCTAAAACTGACAATTATTCATGTGGTGTGTACAAAAACCAGTCTTTATTTGCTGTAGGAATGGTGCACGGGGTATATTTCGAATGAATATGAGTGTCTTTAACATTTTAAAGGTACAGTTCTCATTGCTTTAAAACAAACAAATAATCCTTTGAAGACCACTGATATTGTAGGAAAATTAAAATATATATTATAATTGTTTTCTCTCGGATATCTTAAAGGTTGTATATGTATTTTAAACTGAAATAACTTACTTACTTACTTACTTACTTACTTACTTACTTACTTACTTACTTACTTTCTTTCTTTCTTTCTTTCTTTCTTTCTTTCTTTCTTTCTTTCTTTCTTTCTTTCTTTCTTTCTTTCTTTCTTTCTTTCTTACAAGTCTTCAGTTACGCAAACTAGTTTTAATTGGAGTTTGACTTCATATTGTTTACCGCCTGTCTCTGAGCTTAGCTTTCTTTATTTGTTTGTTTTCAGTACCTTAATAATAAATACTATGGCAACAATGTATTTTTGAAAAATATTAATGCTATAAGTAACGGTAATAGTTTAACATGTTTGTCTAAATTATGTTTGTTAGGAATAAACGTGCTTTGCTTGTTTGTAGTATTTATTTCATGTATCTTTGTGTTATAATGTTGTGCATTGTTTCTATATTCGGTAGCTGGCCAAAACGTGTACTGTCATATATCATGCCGAATAAAAATAAAGTTTTAATAAACCTATGTAAAGTGCCTTCTGTTTAGCGCAAGGTATCTTCATACTTCAGGCTTCTGACTTCAAACTTCAATGTTGAAACTTCTCGTTTCATACTTCTGACTTCATGCTTCTAAGTTCAAAGCTAAGACTTCAGAATTCAGACTTTTCACTTTGAACTTCAGAGTTCTGTTAATTATATGAGCATATAGTTTCGCGCTAATCATAAATTGAAAAACACATAGTCGTCTTTCCACAGACTGTCAATAATGGTAGAATAAAGAATTTTAATGCAATATTTAGTTCTAGCTTGGGATGGTTTCATTTTTTTTTTGTTTTTGGGGATATTATCCCAGGTAAAAAACAATCCAAGTGTATGAAAGGCCATCAGATAAGAACCTATAAGAAAAAATGCTTGTAATATTTTATGTAATTTAAAATCTGCCAGTCTCCATTTTATATCTTAGAATTAAAAAACAAATTCGCATATAATGTAATAAAAATCCTCATTATTTGTTATAAAACTGTTTGCGGCTTTATAAAACAAACAACTCCATGTGGATTGATTCTCCGTTCAGAAATAATTTGACGTTCAGAAATAATTTGACGCGAAAATCTGATGGGCGCAAAAATATATGCTTAAAATGTAAGTATGAATTCTGAAGTCTGAGATTTGAACTTAGAAGAATGAAGTCAGATGTACGAAACTAGAAGTTTTAACATTGAAGTATGAAGTCAGAAGTCTAAACTATGAAGTCAGAAGTCTGAACTATGAAGTCAGAAGTCTGAAGTATGAAGATACCTCGCGCTTTCCGTAGTTTAGTATGTTAACCAATCAATATATTTGTCAATATTGCTTGTGCCCCGCCCTTATTTTTTCTGGTCGTTAGATTTGACAGTGAGGGTCGAATTGAACCCGAGTACACTATATAGTCCTTCTTTAAAAACTAAACCATTGTCTTCGATCAAGGATCATAGCTTTAATCAAGTTTTTGTTTCAATTTTTAAATGCAGTACTAATCACGAATCCAGCCATTACATAAACTAAAAAGGTACTATGTACATACATTCGACGAATTGACGGAAAATTTTCTTTCTTTACCTTCGTCTCACTCTATGTCTGGTCGGATCGTAAAACCAGTAGAGCAGTAGATCCGACTAACTTTTAATTCTGCGTTCTAAGTCTTCTAATATTTTTTTAGAAACAAGCCAAGGGTTACAAAATGCCCTAAATGTTTTCCAACAGTATTGTGATCTTTGGAAACTTACAGTAAATGTCTCAAAGACAAAGGTTATAGTTTTTAGTAAGAGAAAATGTGCATGTAAACCCATGTTCATTTTAAATGGTTCAGAATTAGAAACCTGTTGATTAATTGACGTACCTTGGGATAATATTTAAGTATAACGGTAGCTTTTGTGACGCGAGAAAAAAACTAGTCGAACAAGCTCAAAAGTCTCTGTTTGCAATATATAGACGTACTCGCGACATGAAAATTCCTATAGATTTACTATTAGTTATTCGATTTGACCAATATTAAAATATGGATCAGAAGTCTGGGGGTACTAGGATCTTCAGATCACGGAAAGAGTTCACTTACAATTGTGTAAGCGTATTCTAAATCTTAGGTCCTCTACCCCAAACTTTATGGTATACGGCGAGTTAGGCAGGCATTCTATATGGAAATAAGGTCTAAATTGAGAATGGTTTCATTCTGGCGTAAACTAATCCAGAATGGGACAAAGGCTCAGTGCCACTCTGTATAGAATAATGCACCAACTGCCGATACAAAATTCTTGGTAATTTTAAATGGATATCACACATTAAATCTATCATGGACAACGCGGGTCTAGGATATGTTTTTTCTTCTCAACGCGGAGTTGACTTTCGACAGCTGAAAGCCCTTATGTATGACCGTCGTCTTGGCCAGTTTATACAGAAATGGTTTTCAGATGTCGAAGGTTCGTCTCGCGTTAAATTTTACTCTCCCTTTAAGACAGAATTTACTCTTGAAAAATATCTATGTAGAATTTCAGTAGGGTAAATATATGTAGACTCAGAACCTCTAACGGTAAAATTCCTATCGAGATCGGAAGTTGGAATAATAAACCGAGACATAAACGAAAATGCAATCTCAGCAAAGCTGGAATTGGTGATGAATTCCACTACTTCTTTCTTTGCGCAGCAGAGCCAATTAAAGAGCTCAGAATAAAATATATACCGAATTATTATTATACGAATCCAAACGTTAATAAAATGAAAGGTATGCTTTCCTTGTGCAACATCAAACTATTGACAAATCTATCATCATTTGTTAAAAATGTTAGCAAACGGTTATAAGATACGTTCGCTGCATTGTTATGTATACACTTAGTTCTGGATAATTGTTTATTTTACTTATCCTGCTATATTTATGTATTATGTATATTTATGTTTGAGCTAATGTTACACATAATGTGTCTGGGTGTACCTAATAAACTGTAAACTGTAATACTAGGCACACAAAAGAAATATATTTTCCCGCGTTTCGTAGTAATAGCGGGAAAATATTGTCTTAAGGTTATGATATGTCATAAACCAATCAAAGTAGCTTCGTATAATCACATGGTAGAAGCTTATGTAGGTTTTGGCGGTTTTAAGTTGTTTTCACGGGCTTCATTCTAGCCGTAGACTTCGTTTAGTCAAAACTTCTCAAATTATTGTAATATCGTATATTTTCATTTGTATATATGATGGAGTTCGGCATCATAATCTAGAGACGGGTCTTGAATTGCTCCGAACACAGGTTTCCGTTTACGGTTTTTCCTGGGCGGCAAGTCTCTGTCAATGACAGGTTTTTTCCAGACGTTAAGTACTGTACAAGTTATTGTGACGTTAATTGTAAGTTTTTAAAATTTCTTCTCGATATGCTTATATATCTTTTCTGCATGATGTGTATTATTGCTATTTAAAAAAAATCTTTTTCCAAGAATAAATGCATACGCCGGCTCAGTCAGTCTGTACGGCTTTATGCTTTATTACAGTGTTTGTTTTTATGTATGCCTTATAAAGTTGAGCGAGAAGTTATTCGTTTTTCTTGTTTGCATATCAAGCGTAATATATCGAAGTAAATGGACAGAAGTATAATTGAGACCAATAAGTATCAGTCTGGTTTTGCATACACGGTTGTCGCTTTCTTGCCTTATGGTGAAATTTTGATCATTTAACTTCATAAGAGCCTAATGTGATTTACTCTAACCTTACTTGATAGGGATTTGCATTTTACCTGTTGAAGGTAAGGGACTTTTACTGAATACTCTGGCTTCCTCCTCCAATAAAAACAGAATGCTATGATAAAGCTCTAATACTTCTCAAACAACACCATACATTACAAACAAATCAAAATCTGTTCAGTCTCTCGGACAGACAGATGGCTTTCACAGCTCTGTACTAGCAGATATACATTATTATTTAGCTACTGAACAATTGTTAACTAGACAAAGGTAGATTAACATAAAGCAATCCAAGTTAAAGATGAATCGAACATTATAGTACCAGGTAATTTACTAGAAAGCTCACACTAACGAAAAACCCAAGACGGTTGTGAAAGTTCTGAAATTTTTCAAGACCAAGGACATTCTCTGCTAATGGTCAAAATTGCCAACATTTACACAAAGTGAATTATACTGCAATAGAACGAAATTCGGACTGCCCGTTGACTGCGGAATATGGACCAGTAATATTGATATGGGATCGAGCTATTCAAGCTTTGTAGTATTGCCATTGTTTCATTTACTTTTGTCTTCATGGCATTGAGGAACAGTTTCAAAACTGTGGTAAATTGTTGAGAGGTTCTCTAATTACAAACGTCATAGTCATAATTCATAACAACTTGTTCATGTTTTCACTGTAATATGACTTTGTGTTCAGCCAGAAAGCAAACAAATAACGCATGCTATTACAGAGGGGACAATAAATACACGAACACCTACCAGTTGTTTTTGGGGAAATTGACTTTATGTAAGTGTACGTGTACATGTGTGCGACATTACATGTACATGTTAAAAGTTATAAACCTCTCCAGTCTGTTGCGTAACATCAACAAGACTTTTTAGCAATATCCCTGCTTGCAAACTTGTGTGTTGTTTCATCAATGACAAATACACGTCACCCAACACATTATCGTCTTTTACATTTTTAAACTGTTGTGATTAATTGGAATCAACAAATGAGAAATGAAATGTGTTTGGTTTAACGGAAGTCTGGAGCATCACACGATGATTCCCACAAGAAAGAAAATCTAAACAATGCCGATATACAATATTACAACATTACAATAGGAGACACCACCATAGACTATGTTGAAGAGTCTACCCACCCAGCACCGACAATGCTGCTTATATAGACATCAGAGCGAGCTAGACTAGGAAAGGCACAGACAGCTTTTCGATCCTGCGTCCAATTTTGATATCGGGTCTATACGCGCTTAAACCAAAGATTGATTGTTTCAATAGCAACGTAAAGTCAGTGCTTCTTTATGGAGCCGAGTGTTAGAGGATCATCCAAAGTGACATTTAAAAGATTGAAAGTTTGTATAATGGATGCCTCAGACAGATTTGCAAAATATTTTGGCCCAATAAAATTTCAAACCAAAAACTATTCAAGAAAACTGGCTGCAAGAACATAGGCACTGAAATTAAGGAAAGAAGGATAAGGTGGCTAGATCACGTCTTCAGTATAGAACCACAACGACTTGCAAGGATGGACACCACCTGGAAAAAGAAAATTTGGAAGGCCAAAAACAACGGACAGTGGGTGCAGAGTTGAAAGATGGAGGTTTGACATGGGGAAAAGCACAAAAATTAGCAACAGATCGACCCAAGTGGAGGGAAACGTTTGCGGCCTTATGTCTTACCAGAGACGAAGAAGATTTGGTATGTAATTTGTTAGCTAATATTTGAGGAATTAGGCAATGGGTATGTTTTTAAGTTGTCCTTCCTGCTGGTTTCCCTTCCAATATCTCTGCCAAAAACTTAAACTGCAAAACACTGTTTACAGTTTTTCTTATTGTAGGTTTATTACTGCTGCGTGAATTTGCAGAAGAGGTAAAAATCCGAAAATCTAAAGTTGTTACTTAATCTCTATTCATTTGTTAGTAATTTCATATATATTAGACCTTGGCTAGATATACTTTTGACATTCGTTTTGATATGTGTTTTGATGGGATTTAACACCATTTCTATCAATTTTATAGATATATCATGACGTCCATTTATTATTTATGGTGGTAAACCGAAGTATGATATAAACCCCTCTGAGCTTCGACAGGGAATTTAGGAATCGTAGTTAATTTAGATCGCAATCAACCATCTTGCCCATAGAATAGCTCGAACCAGCAACCTCTAACTGTTGATGGTAATTGGCTTATATGTTGGACCTTGGAGGCCTATCATATTTCACGGCGCACCAACACATATAAAGCGTATCTAGGATGTTTATTCTGAAATAGTTTCAATTTCCATTGCAATGAGTTCAGGAGTGGCCATAAATGGGTAAAAATCAGGTGCTCCAAATAAATATCATGTCGAGTTGTGACATCTCATTGGGTGCAGGGAGGCTACCTAGGGTCGAATTCGGTTGATCCTATCGCGCTGATTTATATATGAAGTGATAATTACGAGTTTATATACCTATATGTATTCATATAAATAGTGCTATCTCGTGTTAACACAAATATGCTGCCATTGTAAACCGTTGTGTAGATTGTATATTAAATAATGTTGTATATTGTACATAAAGACAAAATGATAGAGGTCAATAAAATCTTATTTCACGTGCTTACGTATATTTCAAGTATTAAAGACAGTCAGCAAGTCTGCAAATTAGCAGAGTGTGAACAGCAATTTTAGATTCTAATTTTTGCTTCATAATTTCTTACGTCCTTTGATGACATCAAGAATTGAGTACAATTTCAGATGTTTAAAAGAGGTTTAAATGTTAGCGAGAAACATAGGCTCTTAGAACCTGTACTCAGCAAAACGGACTGGCTTTCCCCATCGACAAAATATGGAGGCACGGAATATCGATCGCGTCATTATCAGAGTAATGGAATGTAAATCAATGTGTGAAACACGATGTTTGTCTTTCAATAAATCATAGTGCTTGCATAAACTTAAAGAAAAAAGCAAGTGTTGATTACTGAAATTTGCTTAATGCATTCCGATAAAAGATTGTTTGTTTGTAAGATTTTATAAATTTCCGACGTAAATAGTCCGACTGCACTTTGTTTTCATTACTTAAAATGTATTTAATATCACGTAAATCAATGACATTCTTTCAAAATAATTCTGCCTACAACAGGAACCCATGTAGAGAAGTGATGGAAAACGCAGGCGGACAATCTATTATATGTTTTCCGTCTTCTGAAACGTATACCGTCATCTACCTAGGTAATCGCTCATTTCATGCAGAACGTATTCGTGGTCTCCCAAAGCGCTGACGGTCATCGATCAAGGTTGTTGTAGGACTCGTTCAACGTTTTTAACGAGTCCTACAAAATTATTGAGCATCACGGAAACAAAGACTTGTAAATCATGTATATTATATAAGAAAATCATAACTAACGAACTAACAGACATTGAATATTTTCTTGATTTTAATATCATTACCTGTTATCTTTCATGTATTTATTCACAACTTTATTTGGTCCTATTATCTTTTGTTTTAAATAAAACAGCACTATCTGTAGTAGGTGGTGTTTAAATGTCTCAAGATTATCCTTCTTACGTCATGTAAACGTTAAAAGAAAAGTTGGACAAAAAATACATCGTCATGCAAATTGCAATAGTGATGATAACATGAAGATAAATCGAGGCTGATAATTACTGCAAGAATATAAACAACCTAATTTTTTTCGTCATCATCGATGACCATATAGTCTTCAATAGACTATCCTTACAATCAGTCCCTTTTTCCAGTTTTCACATGGAATTCAGAGAAATTAAATGGAAACGGCGGAAAAGCATGGGATTACTTTGTACAATGTGTTTTCCATAGTATTCTGGGCGTTGACGACCATTTACATTGGTCCATTTACTCATTTCTTGCAGTCCTCATGCTTTATGTTTTAAACTATCTAAAATGCCAGTTCAGATCGTTTGAATCTACTGGAGTAAGAAATGTTTCAGCAAGTATGCATGAACTTCAACCCTTATTTATGATACCAATAAACTGACATTTCTAATTAAAATTAATCATCAATAAAAGATGATGTGTACAAGGAAATAATGAACAAAAGTAACAAAATTTCACGTGAAACAAGTTCAAATTTAGTATAACTTGTTTAAATCCAGGAAAACTAGAAATTTGTAAATCGGGTATAATATATCTGTATATCAATAATACGCATAGTAAACCACACTTATGTACCAAATTTTATTTAGTTAAAAATTAGTACTATACTCTGGGTGTTGCTTAAAATAAAGCCATGTGTAAACACTGTTATACTCACTATCATCGTTGTCTTTTTTTCATTTGTTTTAGCATACGTGTGACATTGCGTCATTTCTTGTTTCAATTGTTGGATTTCAGTGGCTTGTTTTTGAATCATATCTTGTAAATTGTGGATCTCGGCTTTGACATCGTGGTAGTTCGGTTCTGTTGCAGACACTATTTTTCATTGGCTGGATTGGTCGAATCAACAACATGCACTACCGTCTACGTCATTTTAGAGGCTTGTTATCACATATGTTATCAGTATTTATAATCGAAAAGCTGTCTGTGCCTAGGAACATAGACAATTTTAATGGAGTGAGAAGGCTATTGAAACACTTGTATTTTCCGAAAGATGTTAAATTATAAGTGTTTTTGATGTTTGACATTATTATTTCCATGGTTCAAATGAATCAACTGTGTTACTATATTAAAAAAAATAATGAAAACAAAAGAATTGTGTTCGATAAGTAATTTTTATTTAAATCCGGCATGTACATGAGCTCTGAAGAGATATTTAACTGACTATGAACCGAATATACATGTAAATGAGGCAATAATACAGCACAAGTAATGAATATAATCATAAACAATGACCAGGAATATGCACGCTGCTATTATTTGGGAATAAAATACATTTAGCACAGCATGCATAGTCATGAGTGCATTAACAAAAGCTTATTTGAAATATGTGAAATGTCACAAAAGAAAGCAAGAAGTTTATGCACAACAGCATTACAGCTAACAGAACATGTATTAAATATTTTACCATAACGTGCCTGTCTTATATATTGACTTTTGTTTCAATCCGAACTTCATTGTTTCATTTATTGTTGTCTTATTTGCATTGAGCAACAGTTTCAACACTGTGGTTCAACATAATTCATTACAACTTGTTCATCTTTTTACTGTAATATGACTTGTTTCCAGCCAGAAAGCAAACACATAATTACAGAGGAGACAATTTATACACGAACACCTACCAGTTGTTTTTGGGGAAGTTGACTTTATGTAAGTGTACGTGTACATGTGTGCGACATTACATGTACATGTTAAAAGCTATTAATATATAAAATAAGAAAGAAAATCTAAGCAATGCCGAAATACAATATTACAATATTACAATAGGAGACACCACCATAGACTATGTTGAAGAGTCTACCTACCCAGCACCGACAACGCTGCTTATATAGACATCAGAGCGAGATAGACTAGGAAAGGCACAGACAGCTTTTCGATTATGCGTCCAATTTTGATATCGGGTCTATACGCGCTTAAACCAAAGATTAATTGTTTCAATAGCAACGTAAAATCAGTGCATCGTTATGGAGCCAAGTGTTAGAGGATCATCCAAAGTGACATTTAAAAGATTGAAAGTTTGTATAATGGATGCCTCAGACAGATTTGCAAGATATTTTGGCCCAACAAAAGTTCAAACCAAGAACTATTCACGAAAACTGGCTGCAAGAACACAGAAACCGAAATTAAGGAAAGAAGGATAAGGTGGCTAGATCACGTCTTCAGTATAGAACCACAACAACTTGCAAGGATGGACGACCCCACCTGGAAAAAGAAAATTTGGAAGGCCAAAAACAACATGGCGACGGACAGTGGTTGTAGATTTGAAAGATGGAGGTTTGACATGGGGAGAGGCACAAAAATTAGCCATAGATCGACCCAAGTGGAGGGAAATGTTTGCGGCCTTATGTCTTACCAGAGACGAAGAGGATTAAGTACGTAAGTTGTTAGCTAATATTTGAGGAATTAGGCAATGGGTATGTCTTTACGTTGTCCTTCCTGCTGGTTTCCCTTCTCCGGGATAAAAAAATCTCTACCAAAAACTTAAACTGCAAAACACGGTTTACAGTATTCTTATTGTAAGTTTATTACTGCTGCGTGAATTTGTAGAAGAGGTGAAAATCCGAAAATCTAAAGTTACTTATTCTCTATTCATTTGTTATTCATTTCAAGTATATTAGATTTTTGTTAGATATTCGTTTGACATTCATTCGATATTTATTTGATATTTGTTTTGATGGGGTTGAACTCCATTTCCATCAATTTTATAGATATATCATGACGTCCATGTATTATTTATGGGGGTAATCCAATGTCCGATATAAACCCCTCTGAGCTTCGACAGGAAACTTAGGAATCGTAGTTAATTTAGATCGGATTCAACCATCTTGCCCCTAGAATGGCTCGAACCAGCAACCTCTCATTGTTGATGGTAATTGACTGATATATTTGGCCTTCGAGGCTCATTTGACCAAAATGATCATATTACAAATCGCGCCAACACTTATAAAGCGTATCTAGGATGTGTATTCTGAAATAGTTTCAATTTCCATTGCAATGAGTTCCGGAGTGGCTCTAAATGGGTAAAAATCAGGTGCTCCTAAAATATAACATGGCGAGTTTGTCCACCCACTGTCCCCCTTATATGACACTACACTAAGTACTCTTATACGTTTTGTTGTGACATCTCGTTGGGTTCAGGGAGGCTACCTTGGGTCGAATTTGGTTGCTCCTATCGGGCTGATTTATAAATGAAGTGATACTTACGAGTATATATACCTATATGTATTCAGAAATACAGTGCTATCTCGTGTTAACACAATTATGCTGCCATTGTTAACCGTTGTGCAGATTGTATAATAAATAATGTTGTATATTGTACTTAATGACAAAATGAAAGAGGTCAATAAAATCTTATTTCACGTGCTTACGTATATTTTAAGTATTAAAGACAGTCAGCAAGTCTGCAAATTAGCAGAGTGTGAACAGCAATTTTGGATTCTAATTTTTGCTTACGTCCTTTTATGACATCAAGAATTGAGTACAATTTCAGATGTTTAAAAGAGGTTTAAATGTTAGCGAGAAACATAGGCTCTTAGAACCTGTTCTCAGCAAAACGGACTGGTTTTTCCCATCGAAAAAATATGGAGGCATGGAATATCGATCGCGTCATTATCAGAGTAATGGAATGTAAATCAATGTGTGAAACAAGATGTTTGTCTTTCAATAAATCATTTGTGCTTGCATAAACTTAAAGAAGAAAGCACGTGTTGATTACTGAAATTTGCTTAATGCATTCCGATAAAAGATTGTTTGTTTGTAAGATTTTATAAATTTCCGACGTAAATAGTCCGACTGCACTTTGTTTTCATTACTTAAAATGTATTTAATATCACGTAAATCAATGGCATTCTTTCAAAATAATTCTGCCTACAACAGGAACCCATATTTATTACTTGACACCAAATCTGTCCCTTGTATTTATTATAAAATAAGGAGATATTTTTACCAAAGAAGGAATCCAGCAAAGGACGAAGTGCCAAACCCGACGCCATTGATATGACCCGTATGAACTTCTCCCGATCGGATCCATACGCGATCATCAACATTGAGAGAAACTATTGTAAACCCTGTAGATACTGCCCAGTCACGGTGATCAGCTGCGTCACTTATAATTTGTCCATAAACGTTACCATTGACAACAAGTTCTGACTGCATAGTTGTCAAATCACCGTTGGATGTCGTCCAGATAAAAAAATAGGTTCCAGCAACTCTGGTCAGAAACTCGCCATCTACAGAATTATAGGCATTTCCTTGGTTAGTCCTCACAGCATCAAAAATGATAGTCTGATGATTACCTACATGCTCAATATTTTTAGATAAATGAGCATAAAACGCCACCTGTGTTCTTGTTTGTGCTTGGCCATCCAAGAGAAGTCTTTTAATCTCTGAAAAAATACAAATCTAATTTTATTATGTTTGAAAACTGCATATTTTTAAATACACCACGTAAGTACACAATCTTTATATTTATGCTATTATTATATAGAGAACAAATTTTAGGGGGTTTAAGAATTTAACTATATCCGTGCTAGAAGCTTTCATGCCAAAATACCAGATAGAACAGTACTTAATATATCAATCTCTCGGAAAGTAAAGCAACACCTACCAACAACAATAATATTTTTAGTATGAGATATTGATTGTTGAACATATCCTTTACGACTGCAATTATTTAAGACAATTATTGCAGTTACCTATTTTTTTCATTCTACAACCATCACAATGTATAATGGGTGTAGAGAAGTGATGGAACACGCAGGCAGACAATCTATTATTTGTTTTCCGTCTTCTGAGACGTACACCGTCATCTACCTAGGTGCAGAAGGTATTCGTGGTCTCCCAAAGCGTTGACGGTCACCGATCAAGGTTGTTGTAGGACTCGTTCAAACGTTTTGAACGAGTCCTACAAAATTATTGAGCATCACGGAAACAAAGACTTGTAAATCATGTATATTATATAGGAAAATCAAAACTTATCGAACTAACAGACATTGATTATTTTCTTGATTACAAATATGTTTGTGTTGCGTACTATTGTAAACTCTATTGTACTTACTTTCTTCATTTTCTTTTACAATTGTGTCAGTACGATTACGACATTGTGCCATTTCGTGTTTCAATTCTTGAAATTCAATTTTTAAAGTTTGGATCTCTTTGTAGACATACGGGTTACTATGTTGTGTTCCAGACACTTTAATGAAAAACAGTACACGCTATCAGTAAGGTCTAGAGATATTAGTCTGCATATTGTGCAGATCATAAACTAGCAAGTATATATATAATCCATTTACGTGGTTACCTTATAATCAGACACGAATTTTGAGACCTGACTCGTTAGAAACCAATCATTTTTTTATCAACTGGCTTGAAATTGTTTTAAGAAAAAAGTCTTGGCCAACAATTATACTATTGCTTCAAATAACCCCTTTCTCCTCAGTAGTTTTTTATCGCTTTGTATGCATTTTCTAGTGAATGAAAGAATAATTCTGAACAATAAATCACAATCCTTTTCCTGAAAACAAGTTCGGTCCCCTAGTTCGAGTAAGTGTAAATTAAGGATCAACTATTCCCCTGAACTTGAAATAAATAATTAAACAATGGTGAGGATAAATAAAGACATGTAATATTAACATTGTGCGTACTAGTAAGTGTCAATACATGCAGAGATATATTGCTGAATCGGCTAACATAAAATGCTGTTTGAATTCGATATGGATCCTAAAAACTCCAAAGATTTCTTGGAGTTTTTTATATATAGGTATCTGTCCCCTTTCAATAATATTAAAACATTTTACTTAGTGTCACATACCCTGCAACCCCCAACAACACTTTATTGTTTTTCATGTTGCTTGTTCACTTAGTGTTGCAGCTCATGAATGCTATTCTTGTATGTGTCTAGTTATTTAAACTTTTAGGTGTCACCTGTTAACTTTCATGTATTTATTCACAACTTCATTTGGTTTTATTATTTTTTGTTAAAAAAAAACGCACTATCTGTAGTAGGTTTTGTTTCAATGTCTCAAGATTATCCTTCTTACGTCATGTTAACGTTAAAAGAAAAGTTGGACAAAAATACATCGTCATGCCGATTGCAATAATGATGATAACATGAAGATAAATCAAGGCTGATAATGACTGCAAGAATATAAACAACCTCATTTTTTGTCGTCATAATCAATGACCATATAGTCTTCAAAAGACTATCCTTACAATCAGGCCCTTTTTTCCAGTTTTTACATGGAATTCGGAGAAATTAAATGGAAACGGCGGAAACGAATGTGACCACTTTGTACAATGTGTTTTCAATAGTATTCTGGGTGTTGACGACCATCTACATGGGTTCATTTACTCATTTCTTGCAGGGGCCTCGGTGGCCGAGTGGTCAAGGTAGTTTGTCTACAATTGATTACGTGGTCTGTCAACACTGAGATTGCGGGTTCGATTCTCACTGCAGGCAGGGTGTACTCGTCTCCAATCTTAATTTACAAGGATTGCCAGTTTTCCTATGAACACAAGTAACAAAATTTCACGTGAAATAAGTTCGAATTTAGTATAACTTGTTTAAATGCAGGAAAACTAGAAATCTGTTAATCGGGTATAATATATCTGTATATCAATAATACGCATAGTAAACCACACTTATGTACCAAATTTTATTTACTTGAAAAAAGTACAATACTCTGGATGTTGCTTAAAATAAAGCGATGTGTAAACACTACACTGTTATACTCACTATCATCGTTGTCTTTTCCATTTGTTTTAGCATACGTGTGACATTGCGTCATTTCTTGTTTCAATTGTTGGATTTCAGTGGCTTGTTTTTGAATCATATCTTGTAAATTGTTGATCTCGGCTTTGACATCGTGGTAGTTCGGTTCTGTTGCAGACACTATTTTGGAAGCCAACAGCCAAAGAACAGCACACAGGATTTGCATGATCAAGTGACTAGTCTACAAATATTTCAATTACAACCTATCATGCAAATACGCAATTACCTGATAGTCAAACAAGAAAAGTTGAGATAAGCCTTTAGAGCTCGTGTCAATAAACGGAACTAACAATTAAATTAAGTACCGACGTATATAATGGATAGTTGAGCAATTTTACGTTTTCGCAATTTTGCGAAAAAGAAATGGTTTTTTGGTTGTGTTTTTTTTTGTTTTTGGCCTTTGAGGTTTTTGTTTTATGAAATATATATCACTGGCGAAAATGCAAACATGTTGCATCCGATCAAAGTTCTATTGTGGTAGATATTAATATATAAAGGCAATTTTGACGGGTTTTAATTGGCAGGATTGGTCGATTCAACAACATGCACCTAAGTCTACTTTATTCTAGTGGCGTTATCAGTATCTATAGCGCGCTAGGAACATGCACAAATTTAATGGAGTGAGAAGGCTATTGTAACATCCGTATGTTCCGAAAGGTGTTAAATTATAAGTGTTTTTAAGGTTAGACATTTATATTTCAATTGTTCAAATCAATCGATTGTGTTACTATATTAAAAAAAAATAATGAAAACAAAAGAATTATGTTCGATAAGTAATTTTTATTTCAATCCTGCATGTACATGAGCTCTGAAGAGATATTTAACTGACTATGAACCGAATATACATGTAAATGAGGCAATAATATAGCACAAGTAATAAATATAATCATAAACAATGACCAAGCATATACACGGTGCTATTATTTGGGAATATAATACATTTAGCACAGCATGCATAGTCATGAGTGCATTAACAAAACCTTATTTGAAATGTCAGAAAAGCAAACTAGAAGAGTATACAGAATAGCATTATAGCTAACAGAACATTTATTAAATATTTCACAATAACGTGCCCTATATGTCGTATTTATTGACTTTTGTTTCAATCCGATCTTCATTGTTTCATTTACTGTTGTCTTAATTGCATTGAGGAACAGTTTTAACACTGTGGTTCATCATAATTCATTACAACTTGTTCATGTTTTTACTGTAATATGACTTTGTTTTCAGCCAGAAAGCAAACAAATAATTACAGAGGAGACAATTTATATACGAACACCTACCAGTTCTTTTTGGGAAAGTTGACTATATGTAAGTGTACGTGTACATGTGTGCGACATTACATGTACATGTTAAAAGTTATAAAAAAAACCTCTCCAGTCTGTTGCGTAAAATCAACAAGACTTTCTAGCAATATCCCGGCTTGCAAACTTAAGTGGTGTTTCAGCAATGTCATATATACCGGTACGTCACCCAACACATTATCGTCATTTTCAACTGTTGTGATTAATTGGAATCCGCAAATGAGAAAGCAAGGATCTAACACCGGTGGGACGGCAAGACGGGAAAATCTGAGACACCCAAGTGAAAAGATTTTTGCCGAGTTGGAGACCAAAAGAAATCTTCACGCGTGTGTCTGAGATTTTCCTGTCTTGCGCTACCACCGTGATTCTATTTCTCGCTAATTCGTTTTAAAAAAGTCCGGTGCTGTCATGTTTAAAGTTGTCAACAAATAGAGTTATCTACCCTGAACGTAATCTTCAGTGTATAAGTTGTTGCGTCAACGTGTTTGTTTTGATGTGTACCGCTATCAGATTTCGGCATAAATTGATTCATGGAAGCTCAGATATGTTTTCATGTTAACATTTAAGGATGTTCGCTGGTCATGTTGAAAATAACAAGGTATCTAAATTTATATATTTGATAAATAGACCATAGTTAAAGGTACAAAATAAGCTTAATCTGACAGAAATCTCTCAAAATTTGACCAGCGATCATCCTTAAAGAGGCCTAGTAAACCAACACAACTAAAGCGTATAGTTATGATTTTTATCGGTGAACCGACAGTTGACGTCACAATACATTTTTACGGGAAAAAGGGCGTGAAATTCTCATCTCACCCACGAGTTGAGAAAAGGATATCTCAACCGGCTAAAAATAGATAGCTCGCTGTCTCATTGGTGAAAAATGTAATGTGTTTGGTTTAACGGAAGTTTGGACTAAACTATGCTGAAATTAACAAATATTATCGGGACGGTGCACTTGGAAACACTTTAGGAGAATATTTGCATATTTTATTTTCTGTAAATTATCATTCAATACATATAAAATGTTTATCTTGCAACTTCTCATCATGGTTAAGCAGCGGTTGGGGTAAGTGCCGCTACCAGAGGACGGATACAATTTTTATTTGCAAAAATAATTTTCACGCAAGTCACCGATCTTCTGATAGTCTGTTAAATAGTCGGTATAAGTTTCATCAACAGTAAAGAAATTACTCCATGAGCAAAATACAAAGAGCAATATATTATTCTAATATAAATAAATACATGACAAAATTATGTGTCAAGGTCAGATAGTGGGGATACGGTTCATCAGTTGTAAAGAAATTACTCTATGAGCAAAATAGAAAGAGCATTATATTATTCTAATATAAAAAATACATGACAAAATTCTTATGCATTTATTGATATCTATATATATGTCAAGATCAGATGACAAGTCACGGACTGCTATTGAACAACATGAATATCAATAGTCAATCTACATTAATGACTACTGCTGAAACGCCCTTAATTTCTAACAAACTGCATACTAAATATTGTCATCCTTTCACGTGGTTACAGATGAACTGACCAAACACAAAAACTTAGTTATCATACAGCACTTTTAAGGCCATGGTCATGTGACACCTACTAGAGTGTCATTTACTATTAAATGTATTATTATACTGTCTGCATTTCTTTTCCCCTTTTCCCAATTTTTCCTTATGTTTTGAAGCGCGCTATATTTTCATATATGACCCGGAGCTATAAATTGAAGTGATTGAAAATATATATCGAAATATTTCGGTCCATACACTATATAGAGATGAGCTTCCGTTCCATATAACACCATATGGACCGCAGTATTCTGAATGATTTAATACTAAATATGTTCCTGTACCACGCATGGTTACTAAGGAATGGTCTAATCCTAAATCAATGTACAATATACATAATATAAATTAATATGATTTATTGTTTAACCTATGATTTACGTATTTTATGAATACCAAAGAAGAAAACCTAGAAGACGACGTACCGAACCCTAAACCGCTGATTTTCTCACGTAAAGCCACCCCTGATTGGATCAATACGAGGCCATCAGTGTGATACTATTGCAAAACCAGTTGAGAATTCCCAGTCATCGTGGTCCCACGCGTCGCTTATTATTTGTCCGAAAACGACACTATTCACAACAATTTCCGACTGCAAAGAGGTTCTATCAGAATTGGGTGTTGTCCAAATAAAGAAGGTTCCCGCAATTCTGGTTGTAAATTCACCATCTACATAGTTGTAAGAATTTCCTTGATTACCTTACAAGATCAAATATGATTGTCTGATGAATGCCTAAATTGCCAATATTCCTTGATAAATGAGCATAAAACGATACTTTAGTTGAGCTGCCCGGAAAAACGTCCCTTTTTTCTGAAAGTATAAATTCTTATCTTACTAGCGTGATAATACCGTATTCGGGTGTGACTATGCAATGCCACATACATAGTTATTTTATAAATATTTATAACACGCTTGTCATACAGATTTAGTCTTCAGTCAAGTCATATGAAGACAAAAACACCTCCTTTCTAATAAGCCGCATACAGCTGTGTTTAGACTACAGCGTAAGCAGTTCCGGCCAATCGGTCATCTGGCCCTAGCGGTCAGGCTGGAAATATCTATAAGTGACTTCTATCTGTCGCTCCAATGTCGATCTTTAGAATTAATTAAAATGGGAAAAACTGCACGCAATAACTAATTTATTTCTTGAGTTAAATAAGAAGACATATATTTTGGTGTTGTCTAACTTTTGACGACCTGTAAATATTGTTTTGCTTACTTTCTTTTCCTTCCTTTATATCGCAATCCTTGTATCGACAAGATTGCGACAGTCGATTGTTCGATTTTTATGTCCTGTGTTTTCATCATATCTTTTAAAGTTTGGATCTCGGTGTTGACATTTTGGCTTATATATTCTGTTGCAGCCAACCAATTGAAACTCATCAGTAAAAGAATATCACACAATTTCTGCATGGTCTGTAGAGACAAGTCGATATATTTGTCAGCTAAAAACTTCCATATTATATACGCTTGTAGATCTATATTCATGATGACCTTTATATGGCCAAGCTCGGAAGTTGAGATAAGACTCGTAAGTTAGACTGATTATAAATCAAGCATGGGCACAAAAACTTTACAAAGCCAAAATTGACTACCTCAAACCTAACTTAAAAGAAAAGAACACTCCATAAGAAGTATTAAGTAAGAAGAAGTAACCGAGTCTAAACGAGTAACTCAATGTCATATCCACGGAAAAGAAAATCCGAGAAAGAAAAGAAAAGATTTGTGAGAGATGGGAATTCCCAAAACTATCAACTAAGTGACAATCCTAAAACTGTGAAGGGATAACATTAACTTCGGTTCAATATACTTCTATATGGGTAGCGTTACAGTCAATATTAGCGTCCGGTCTGAAAAATCTGAATACTAATTACAATGTCAAGCATAACATACCTAAAACCGGTGATGTTTGAATGTTGCTGTTAACAGGAAATGGACAATTAGAAATCAAAGCCATCTAGTTTATCTTTTAATTTTAGTCTATAGGTCCCTGGAGCTATTACTGAAAAGGAGTGTAGATAAGAGGCGAGTGGTTATTGACATTACAAGCTCCCTATACAAAGTTAATGTTTGTTATTTAGAATCATTCATTGCGAATTAGGTTAAGATTTTTAGCTAATATTCGAGGAATTAGGCAATGGGTATGTGTTTAACTTCTTCCTCCTGGTCTCCCATGTCCCGATCTAAAAACATCTGGCAAAAATTAAAAAAAAACGAAAACAAATAATGTGAATTTCATGTATTACAAGAAACGGTTTACAGTATTTTTATTGTACGTTTATTACTGCGTGTGTGAATTTGTAGAATATAGTTAAAATCCAAAATTTATAGTTGTTTATTTATTCTCTATTCATTTGATATTCGTTGCATATCTATTAGATCGTCGTTAGATATTCGTTTGACATTCGTTCGATATTTATTTGATATTTGTTTTCGTGGGGTTTAACGCAATTTTCATCAATTTTAAAGCTGTATCATGACGTCAAGTTCTTATTTTTCGGAGTAAGCTGGGGTCCAATATACACATCTTCGAGTTACGGCAGAAAAACTGGGAATCGTAGTCGTTTTAGATCGGAATCACCAATTTTCCCTCTAGAAAGAATCGAAAACGCAATATCTAATTGTTGGTGGAAATGAGCTTATCCAGTTTGCCTTCGGGGCCTATTTGATCAAAATGATCCTATTAGACGGCGCACAAAACCGTATATAGCGTATATCCGATATAGTTTCTATTTCCATAACAGTAAGTTTAGGGGTGGCCTTAAGGGGTCAAAATCAGGTGCTCCTAAAATTTAACATTTCGAGTTTGTCGACCCATGCACTGTTCCTTTAATATGACGCTGCACTAAGTAATCTTATACGTTTTGTTGTGGCATCTAATTGGATCATTGTAACATAGTTTCGAGTTACGTAGCTTCGGGTTCACGGATGTTTCCTAGGGTTAAAGTCGTGTGCTCCTACAGAGGTAATTTATAGCTGAAGTGATACTTGCGAGTAAATATACCGATATGCATTCAGAAATACAAGTGCAATCTCGTGTTAACTCAAATATGCTGCCTTTGTGCCTTTCACGTGCTTACGCATATTTCAAGTATTAAGGACAGTTGGGAAATATAAAAAAGCAGAAAGTAAAAAGCTATTTTGGATTCTAAGTTTTACATGTTTGGAAGAAAGCAATAATTGAGTACAATTTCAGATGTTTACCAGAGGAAATCTTCAAGATTGTTTTGACCTTTTCAAGTAAGAAATTGGAAATGGAGATATAACAACTTGATTACAGTTAACTTAATATGAAAGGAAAAGAGGTTAATCCAGTGGAGCAGCTGGAGCCATGGTGCTCCTGGTTCCAAATAAATTATTGTCAAAATGAGATAAACGTGTGACTCGGATATGTGTTTCTACGATACTTTTTTTGTCTCGTGTAAAGTATTTGTACAGATGGCTGACATGAGACAAGTGGACATAAACTGTACACTGCCCCTTCTGATTCCAATAATGCTACTAATACTGAAAGAAATTGTTTGTGTCTTTAGATTGGTGTTGAATGGCCGTCTGGACAAAGCTGACTTTCGTCGAATAGACAAATGTATTGTCACATTCTAATTAGGATTCAAATTTCTGCAGTTTACAGTCTCCTTATTAGTTGCAGAATCATAAACGACTGCAATTATTAAAAACAAAGTATTAAGGTCACTCTATTTGTTATTCTCTAACCATCACAACGTATAGGAGTGTAGGGAAGTGATGTAAAAAGCAGTCAGACAATTGTTTTCCGTGATCTTCCGAGACGTTAATAGCCATCAACCTAAGTAATCGCTCTTTCGTGCAGAAAGTATTTATTGTCTTCAAAGAGTTAACGGTCACCTACCATGGTTGATAATTTCGCGAAAACGTCTTCCGTGGTCGTTGCTAGATTTTCGGTAATGAATTAGTAATCCTAAACTAATTTAGGATCAATGAATAAGCAGGTAAATATAATCCATTTACGTGATTACCTTATAATCAGACACGAACGAATTTTGAGACATGACTCGTTAGAAACCAATCATTTTCTTATCAGCTGGCCTGAAATAATTTTGAGAAAAACAAATCTTTTTATTTTATTTTCTTGACCAACAAATGATTCTACTGCTTCAAAAACCACTTTCCTAGGTTGCCTTTTATTATCTTTGTTTGCATCGTCAAGTGGATGTAAGAATAATTCTGAACAAGGTTGGTCCGCTTGTTCGACTAAGTGTATATTAAAGATTTTACATCAACTATTCCGCTGACTTTGAAAGAAATAATATTACATTGGTAAATTATGTTGAGGAGAAATAAATACATGCAAAATGAACATTCTGTGTATTAGCAAGTGTCAATAAAAGCAGAGATATACAAACGAGAAAATATCTTCAACTTTGTAACGGTAGGTAAGTGGTAGCAAAGCGATTAGATGTGGGTTTTCGACGATGAGATATATTGCTAAATCGGCCAACTTTCCCATGAATATTTGCAATTACACTTGTATAGCAATTTAATTTAATCATAAAACGTACTGTTGCACTAAATGCTATCTGAATCAGATGTGGAACAAAAAAGAACTCCGAAGATCCTTGGAGTTTATGAACTATAGATATCTGTCCCCATGCAATAAAATTTAAACATTTTACTTAGTACCCTGCAAACTTTAGTGTTTTTCACGTTGCTTGTTCACTCTAGAGTGTTGCTCTAGAATGTTATTCTTGTATTTGTCTGGGTATTTTAACTTTTATGGTCGTCTGATTACTTTTGTTTGTTTTGCAAAGAAACGTCTGTAGTAGGTGGTGTTTAAATTGCTCAAATTGTCATTCTGACGTCATTCAAATGTCAAAGAAAATACATCGTCATGACTGCAAGAATATAAACAACCTCATTTTTGTCGTCGCGATAATCGACGACCATATAGTCTTCAATAAACTATCATTACACTTACTCCCCTTTGTGTTTATGAAACTTTGCATGGAATTCGAAGCAATTAAATGAAAACCAATGACAAGCATCTGACCACTGAGTGTAAATTTAAGTGTCTTCCATGGTCTTGTGGGCGTTGACGGCCATCTACCGTGGTCAGTTTTATGCTTTATCCTTCAACCCATCTACGTTGATAGTTCCAATCTTTTGAATCTACTTAAAAATGTTTCAGCAATAAAGCGGTAACTTCAAACCTTATTTAAGTTATCAATAAAGTGCCATTTGTAATTAATCGTCAATATAAGATAATAAATACAAACCAATTAATAAACACATAACAACTAATGAACACAAGTAACAAAATTGCACGTAAAAAAGTTCGAACTGCAGGGACAGTTACACATCCGGATATAGACAAACATGCACAATGCAACACAAAAACTAAAAACACAAAAACAGAAAGTAACTCGAACACAATTAAAACCAAGGGTGCATTCAGTTGCTCCGGACGAGTAAGAAGTGCTTGCCTCTAATTAGACATCGAGTTACTTATTGTCATGTCTAGGAAAAAGTCAAATTAAGAATAGGAAGCACTACCTATAACTCAACAAAAATTACGATCTTATTTGAGATATTGATTTTGCATAACGTTCAGTTAAATCATGGTGACGACCATTCTTCAGAAGAGATAACATCAACCTAGGTACAACAAACCCTTGTTTGAGTATTTTAGCAGTCAATAGCAAGGATCGTTCTAGAAAAGCGAAATACCGATCGCAGGATCTAGAATAACGCACAAGTTGTGAAATGTACACACCATACGCTGGAGCTGCTGGAATGTTGCTGTCGATGAACCGGAAGTTGACAATTGGAAAGTTGAAGTCCTCGCGTTTGTCGTAGAGTTTAGTTTGTAGTTTTCTATTTCTATAAGTAGGTCTAAGTAAGAAGCTGACCTTAGTGTATTGGTGGTGTCTTTAATTTTAAGCTCGCTAGGGTAACTTGAATGCAAATAGTCTCCAAATTTAGCATTGTTGAGGGATAGAACATCTTCAAAATAGTGAAATGTAAAATTAAAGGTCTGGGCCAGTGTCATTTCTTTCTTCTTCTGCAGACCATCTAGGGACTAAGCCTCATAAGAGTACAAAACCTGGTCGACGAGCCGGGGAGCACAATTAATACCTATTGGAATACCAGCAGTCCGTTGAAAACTTGTCCTCCAAACATGACAAATAAGTTTTCGATAAGAAAATCTAAGATTTTACAGAATTGGTCTTCAGTTTATTTATTATCTGATTAGAGTCATTGATGACGAAGTAATGTTTGTCATGGTTAATTACCAGGTATTTATATTTTTCTTGCAAAAGCAGCATTAAGATCTTTAATCCTGGTTTTAAGCTGCATTTGACGGATGGACGTTAAGAGTGTCGAAAAATCAAATTTTTCATGTTACTTTGGGAAAGAGATCTAGACCTCAAGATGTCTACCAGGTCTTTTGAATTTTTTAATATCCACATTTCACTTATGCTACTTTATGAATGTCGGACAAAGTTTTAAGATAATAAAGATTTCTGAAGATTGATGATGTTTTAGTACTCATAGACCTTCTAAAACGACTTATTCTTTGTTTAATCAATTACCTTAAGGTTTTTACCAACTCAGACTTCTTGCTTTTGACCATTTTCCTGGAATAGCCCTCTATTAAATTCATCATTAATTTAAAGTTATAATTCCAGTTGATGTATTTAGGTTCACGAAATGTTGGTCCTTTGGACAAAATATTGGCGGAATCATTCATTGTCAACAATGTTAAAATCCCAGTTATCATTTAACCTGAAGGGCTATGTATGAATGGGGAATTGTGGCAAAAACAGCCAGGGGATTCGGCTTTGAAGTCTTTGATCAAAAGATTATTCAATACACATTTGTAATTGAATATTCTGGGTGCAATGGGGGTTGGTATAGATATAAGATATAATAGGATCATATTTGTTTTTAAAGTATGATAGAAATTTTGGAAGTAACAGTCTTGTGATCCAAGATATTATCAAGATTGATAGCATCTACGCCTTTGTTAGCAAAAAATTAAAGAAAGAAAGGAACGAGGTTCTTCTTCATATTTGTGTGTACTGACCGGTTTGAACAATCTGTGTTTTTCAGTTTCCGAAATAATAGCTTCTTATCTATACAGAGTGGACGAAGGGTCTGTAACAGGTGACTAGAGTCATTCTTTATAAAGAGAATGTAGTGTATAACTTTCCTAAATCCAGGAAATTGGAAATATGTAAACCGGGTATACTATATCTGTGTAAACAATGTTTTACTCACAATCCTTGTTGTCTGTTTTGATTTGTTTCAAAATACGTGTGACATTGCGTCATTTTTGTTTCATATATTGATTTCAATGGCTTGTTTTTGCATCGTATCTTGTAAATTTTGAATCTTGGCTTTAATATCGTGAAAGTTCGGTTCTGTTGTAGACACTATTTTGGATTCCACCAACCAAAGAACAGCACACAGTATCTGCATGTTCAAGATACTAGTCTGCATAAATTTCATATACTACCTTTCACGCATACAAGGTATATAAATATATATACCCAATTATCTAATAGTTAAACAAGAAAAGTTGAGTTATGCCTCGAGAGTTTGTGTTATTAAACAGAACTAACCATAAAGTCAAAGTACAGAAGTATATAATGGCTAGATATGCAATTTTTCTTTTTCGCAAATTTCGACGAATAAGTGGTTTTCATTTCATGTTTTTTGCTTTTTGCTTTCGGATTTTGTCCTTGAAGGTTTTTGCTTTATGAAATAAATATCCCTGGCAAAAACGTAAGTGTTGCATTTGACTGCGTTCTATTAGAGTGCATATTAATAAATTAAGGCAATATTGACTGGTTTTCATTTATTGGATTGGTTGAATCAACAACATACACTTACGTCTACGTCATTTTATTATCAACACAGCCATAGCGCGCTATCAACATAAACAATTTTTAATGGAGGTAATAAAGTCTATTGAAAAACCCGTATTTTCCGAAAGATGTTACATTATAAGCATTTTTTTTGCTTTGTCTATGAAATCACTTATTCTCTTTCTTCGTTCTAATTAACATCTTTTTTATTTAAACTTACTGAAAACCTTATTACCATTTTCCATAAGCCTATGATTTCTATTTAAATAGATACGTTATTTTTTATAAAGTTATCAGACATTTGAATCATTTCAATAGTTCAAATCATTTACTATATTAAAAACTAAAATGAAAACAAATGAATGGCTTTCGATAAGTAAGTAAGTTTTATTTCAACAACGGCCTGTACTTAAATGATAACATTAGGACAACATGAGCTCTGAAGAGAATATTAACCGACTATAAAAAGTCAATACTTGTACATGAGCATAAGGCAATAAAAAAGCAATAAAATATACTTTAGCACAGCCAGCATAATCACGAGTACATTAACAAACATTACTGGACATCTGTAAAATACCGATTGATCGGTTGATTGATTGATTGATTGATTGATTGATTGATTGATTGATTGATTGATTGATTGATTGATTGATTGGATGTTTGCTTTACATCCAGCGAGCAGTATTTCATCTATATTCAGGACGGGAACAAGTAAACAAACAATAAATCAACGGAAAATGGTGTGGGATGGGTCACAGGGAATACAATTTTGAGTGCCACTGGAAAAGTATGGTTTTGGGTAGGGGCGGAAAATTTAGTCTCTTGTAGCGGCTACAATGAGCCTACTTTTTCGAAATCTGCAAAAGGGGTTTTTATCGTGCAAGGAGCGTGGCACTCTCCAAATACGTTACCCACTACTGTCCGCGGTCAGGCTTTCCGTATTATGACCTGACATCCCCAAACGAGAGGGTCTCCCCTGTCCGCCACCCGGGGACGCGCTAGGCTGCTCTTTGGGTCGAGCACTGGGAACCCTCCCAGTATGGTCCCAAAAAGCAAACTAAAAGCAGAGCATAATAGTATCGTAGCGAAATAAAATTATAAATGCTTTTCACTCGAGCATGAAAATATCTCAATAATTTAATAAACTACAACAAAATCTTTTCCCCTGCTCCTATCACCAGCAACCCAAACCAACTGTTATGAAATTGTTTAAGTCCAAATGAGGTCATCTGTTTGTCATCTGTTTGTCCGTTTGAAGAAGATTTAATAATTTTTTTGTTTTTGCTATAAGAATGACCTTTACAGCTTTAAGTTATCCGGGAATAGGGTACCACTGCTGAAATTACTTTCCTGGAGTTTTATGAGTTATTTTATTATTAATTTTTTAGAAATGCTAAAGTAGGCATTCATGCACATTTTTCTTGTTTTAAAAGATAGAATTTTAGACCTTTAAAAAGAGTCATTTTTACAGTCAAAATCTTCGTAGATAAAAGGAAGCGCGCGTTCCTGTATTGTGTCCAGTTTTGCGGAATTGTGTTTGCTAAGCCAAGGGACAGTAGCTAATATTTGACATTATATAATAAATATATTAAGTTTCCCAAGACTGCTTAATTTTTTTTCTAATTCGATTTAGAATAACTTGCACGATTCCTACTATTATTAGAAAGATGTAAATTCAAATTAGATCAAATGTTCATTACGAAACCTAATAGTTTAATTTTTCTTTACAAACGATATTGATACGAGTTACATCCATCAACTTTTTTCAATGTATATAGCCTGGAATTTGTTATTGTTAGTTTATAACAAGAAAAACAAGTAATTAAAGATCTACTATCTTCTTCAAGACGTCTACGTACAACATATTCAGTAGTCTGATTTTGACAAGGTATCGTCGTCTGCATAGATATATAATGAACTATACAATGACAATGCCCTCTATATAAGCAATTATGGTATAATTATATAATATAGGCAAACGACAAACACTGATAATACATATACAAAACAGCTGTGTTTTACTGTAACTATGATATATAGGACATTGTCAAGATATCTTGACTTCACACAAGGAAGAGTAGTATTGCCTGAAACATTGAAATGCCTACGCCAAAGGCGCGGGCATTATCAATGTTGCAGGCAATACCACTGTCCCAATTGCTGTAAACTATCGTGACAAGCCAGCTATATCAGCAACTATTACATTAATTTCATTGTAGAAATATAAACCATGTGTTTTATCCAAAAGAAACAAACATAGTCTTACTGATATGAAATAAAATTCTATATTTCACATACGGACATTTTACTCATGTGATAGTGCCTAAAGTTTTAACCCGTTATCATCCCTAATTACTCACCCATTTGAAACATAAAACTTTTGCTTTTCGATATTCAAGAACGGGCAATATTCTAAACTTATAAAAAGTCCCCCTAACAGATTGTTGTATCCGTTAACAAAAACAAAAATCACAAAATACGAAGAAATGCTTTTAATTATGTTTTATTTTTATGAACTTCTTATTCTTCTCTTTCACGGCGATAAATTAATTCCATTACTGAGTTTTTCCGGGGAGTAGGCTAAAACAAACCCTCTCTTAATACCACAAAATGTGTTCTGATTTTTAAAGCTGTAATCTCCGTTAAACCCAAGTAAAACTATAATGCAAGTACAAATTTGATCGAATTTTAATGCCTTATTGCAAGATTACATGCAAAACTAATATACGTGACTGAAACCTTGAAACCGTTTTATATAATAGAGAACAATGTATAAAACTGTATATTGTAATCACCGTTAAACGTGTTTTCCGTTAAAACAACATAAACGACAGCGAAAAATCACGCGCTTCCGAGGAGATATTGTGCTTCCTGGAGTGATGATTGGGTGAAATGAAGGACAAAGACAACTCAATCATGAGCACCTTAATAAATGGATGGCGATATTGTTCTGTCATAAAGCAACATTTTTTTAATAAAATATCGTATTTTAGAATACAAATAGTTTAATCGTACGAGTAGAATTCTACCAAAAAAGGGAAACCGATCCTCGATAAGAACCCGACAAATTTTTGTCAATGATTTTCTCATCGAC
The DNA here is from genome assembly GCA_944474755.1 of Limnoperna fortunei. Classification (NCBI taxonomy): domain Eukaryota; kingdom Metazoa; phylum Mollusca; class Bivalvia; order Mytilida; family Modiolidae; genus Limnoperna; species Limnoperna fortunei. The sequence continues at coordinate 42,215,095 of OX104118.1, read as the reverse complement.
TACCGAGTACAGTACAGTACTAAATTGCTGCTAAAATTACACTTTCAAACTATGTCAGGCTTATATATAAAATTAAAGATACAATCGGCGTCTTCATGAAATGGCCTTGCTACTAAAATGTTACGCTTTCATTCTCGAGGACTGAATTAATACGTTTTGCGTTTAAACGCTAAGAATTGAGATTAACGCAATCGTTTAATCGCAATCTTTTGTGTTTAAACGCTTTAAAATATTTTGTATCAACAAAGTGGTCCAAATAAGCAGTCGTAGTAAGTAATAGCGGGGTCATATATGGCGTCAAAGGGTGCGTGTCTCCATGACGATGATTTTTGTTTCCAACCTCTGATAGAAAATATTGCTAGACAATCAAAATTCAGTATTCTCGTACAATTTACTTATTTCAATACATAAACCATAAGTCCACTTTAATAAATATATCACAACTCTGTTTATCAAAATTTCAAATATATTTTTGGTACGTGTTTAGACAGTTTCTCGATGTATAAACAAAGTGTCGCCATTCATCAATGAACACAGAAACCCTGACTTACTTGTGAGGACGAGTCAGTAGATATGAAACATCAATTTACAGATATGAATTTTCTGATAAACGAATTTTATTCATTGTAAACACTTCTCATTTATTTAAGTAACATTGCAAAATATCAATTCACAAAACATGATTTTTTCATGATGAACACTTTTTATCCCTTCAAAGTATTATATAAATTGAGTAAGGAAAGAAGATTATCAAAATTGGTAGTTGATATATTTAACTAATAAAATCTGTGCAATGGAAATAATTTACTAGTACAAATAGTCCGGGGGACTTAATTTACAACCGGAATAATTTTACTGTTAAAGCCTATAAAAATTTAAACAGTAAAAAATAGTCCTGGGACTTTTTTTACAAATGTATTAGTAAAATTGGAATTGATTTATGCCCATTCTTAGAAAATGACAAACCTATCTCTAATAATGGTTACAAGTAAGAAGAAAACAATTTTATGCAATCATTCCTTTTTTCTAGCAATTAAACTTATCTAATATTTTCAAATGATAATTACATTAAAACACATATCTGTTTTCAATATGCTAAATTTACTTTACATACGGCAAAGTTGTAATCAAATATAATGAAGAGTGTTTTTTATATCAATATCACGGGGGGGGGGGGGGGTAACTTGGTATATATAGGGTAATACGGATGTGCGGCCCGAATAGGTCACTTTTGTAGCTCTCCAAAATATATGAATAGGTAGCTTTTTTCATTGAAAAATATATCATTGGGTAGTTGTAAATTATCTAAATATATCCATGCCTTAATTCTCATCTTGAGCATGTTAAGCCTATGTAAACCACAGTGACTTTACAAAGTGTTCCATTAACATCAATTTATCATTTTGGTAGTGAATGTACTATTTTGTCAATGGGGATGTGCAGTAATAAAATATATGAAAATGTTTGATTTAATCATTCAATATATGATTAGATCCTGTTTTATATCCATCCCCCCCCCCCCCCCGTGATCAATATTAACACCAATAACAAACTTTTAAATATCATCAATTATAGCGTAGTTTTATATTTACAAACTAAAATAAATAAATCAGTAAATTAACATGAGTCATTAACAAGTCAAGTAACCGAGTTTTCTACGAAAAAGACTCATTTTATTAAGGTAGGACTATTCTTCTACCCAGGAAAATCACCGGGGGGGAGGGGGGTAACTTAGTATATATTGGGTAATACGGATGTGCGGCCCGAATAGGTCACTTTTTTACATCTCCAAAATATATTAATAGGTAGCTGTTTTCATTGAAAAATATATCATTGGGTATAGTTGTAAATTATCTAAATATATCCATGCCTCAATTCTCATCTTAAGCATGCTAAGCCTATGTAAAGCACGGTGATTTTACAAACAAAGTCATGAAAGTGTTCCATTAACATCACTTGATCAGTTTGGTTGTGAATGGACTATTTTGCCAATGGTTATGTGCTGTAATAAAATATATGAATAGGTCCGATTTAATCATTCAATATATGATTAGGGTCCATTTTATACATCCGAAATATATGAATAGGGTGGGTTTTCAAATCTCCGTCCGCAGACCTGTACCTAAAAGTATCCTTAGTTACCCCCCCCCCCCCCCCCCCCCGTGAGGAAAATAAGTCCGAGAACCTATTTAACTAGGAAATTGAGTAACATGGACTTAATTGTTTTACAAGTAACAAAAGCCCGGAGGATTAATTTTACTACCGGACTTATTTTACTGTTACAGTTACACAATGGTTGCCTAAAGCTGAGTGAACAACGACATCCACGTGATGGCTGAACTGCACTAGCTATCTATATAGACAGTTATTGATCAAACAAAAATAAAAGCAGTTAAAGAGACTGCAGTACAGAAAATAATGCTAAATCAACCACAACAAAGCTATTAAGTGAAGACAACGTAAACGTTTTCATTACGCATCGACTACACTTCATAAACTATTTCGAAAAAAGTGGAAATTTTCTACCTTTCACTTAACAGTCACCACGTGCGTGATCATGTAGATATTAGCCAATCAAATCCGTATACATAGAAACACTGTGATCGGATTAGTTATACATGTTATACGGTATCACAATCAACAGTCATATCAGCAAAGGCTACGAGAAAGTTCGGAAGTTAAAACAGTGTATAATTAAACACATTTATTTTGAATATGTCATTAAAAATGTTCGACGATTACCAAAACTTGAATGGTTTTACGGGCGAATCTTTTGAACTAGACGACATTCGCCGTTTGTCGTTGTATGCAACTATCCGCGCAGATGATTTAAAGGAGCTCCAATATTTTGGAGAAAATTTATTGAATAAAAAGATTGTTATTCAGAAGGAAAAAACTAGGTTTTCCTTGCAAGATCTTTTTACTAAACCTAAGTTTTTGCAATGTGTCACTGATGAAATAATTGTAGAGGAACAGACTGTCAACGAGTCCCTTGATTCACAGGAAGAGGTGCGGACCATTAATGATCCTTTGGGTGTTCAGTACACAGTGAATGGGATTAGAAAACACGAGTTCCCAGTAATAGGTAAATATTCTTATATTAATCAACTAGGTATTGACTGTTTGAAATAGCAGTATAAAAGTAATATAACGCGACTTACGTGAATGTTTATGTTTACTTTATCATTGATAGTATCAAATAATATATCAACATATACTTTATACTATATATACGGAGAGGTCCCGTCGTTTTGGGAATATGTGTCGCAATACAAGCGGTTAGATATAACCTGTAGAAACATTTTGTTTCCTTTGTTGAAATTTTAAAAAATGTCAGTTCATAAATCAATTTAGGGCGACTATAGAAAAGGGGGGATAAAATGAAAGTTTCACACATTTTCAATCTTGAAATTCAAAATTTTTTTAAGAAATCATTCATATACTAATTTTATATATGTTCAGAAAATTACCGCAGAAATTATAAATCTAGTAACCCAAGTTAAAAAAAAAACCCTTTTTTAAAATATCCTATATCTAATTTAATCTTTCACTTGCTCCCCCTTTTTTGTTATTTGTTGCTGCGTTGTACACTGATCTACACTGTACACGCAGCGACCATAGCAAAAAGGGGGGAGCAAGTGAAAGATTAAATTTTAATTAGATTAATCCTAAAAATAGTTGGACTTGGTCTTTCCTATTTAAAAAACACCACCCAGTGAAACAAAACTTTAGAAAAAAAATTTCAAAGCACATTGCACACTTTAATTCTGTTGTTTTTAACACAAGATTTATCTGAATCCACTGCAGTTAATTGAGTGGTTTCCCAATTAAAAATATTGTTTTGATTTCATGCTCATTAGGAGAAATATGTGAATCAAATGACTAGCTTATTTTATTGACGTAAAGCAAACATTTAATCAATCAATCATTCCAGTATTTACAACAAACAACTGTTTGGTTACATGCACATATAATCATAATCAGCTGTTAGGTTGGCTAGGGTCTTCATCATAACCATAATTGTTAAGGTAAGACAAGTTCTTGCATAATCTAGAGGTTGTACGATTCCTGTTGCTATAGTTATGTCAGCAAATCAATAATCAGAATAACAATTAAAACAAATCTTTACCATATGTGATCAGTATTTCAGATTACTTTTAATTAGTAGCTAGCATAATCGGAAATATTACTATTCATCAGCTTTCTAAATTGCAGTTCTTGAAATAATTGCACTTGGCAACTGCTAATTTTGTCATCCTCCCAAGTCTAGGGTTCAGTGTGCATGTTTGATTCATTATCCCCAACTTAAATCTGATGGATTTGCACCCCGGCCATTTCAAATTTTTGCAATTTTTCATTTCTTATCAAATATAACTTGCTATTCGAAACAATTTTGGCAGCAAGAACCTAATCATAGAAAAGAAACAACTCATTTCAGATAAAGAGAGAATAAGGGGAATACTAAAAAATAAAATGTAGATTTGTTAACCCAATGATATTTATTTTTGGCCTATTCATTTTTTTGTATCGGGTAAGTTTGGTCAGCTGCATATTTACATAAACATAGTAAGAAGTATAGTTTCATGACAATTGACAGTCCCATTTAAAAAGCGTGCATTTGGGAGCCTTTTAGTTTTGCTTTTATTTTTCTGTATAAATTTTCATGTGTACCAAATTATTGGTAATGTTGGAACAATATTTATTATATATGAGAAATCTCACAATTATAAGATGAAATAAAACAACATTTGTCATGTTATGGGATGTATATAACATATGGTCAAAATTGCAGGATTCTTAAATGGACAATTAAACACGTAATTAATCATTAAACAAAACTTATTGTTTCCTTATATTTACACTATGTATGCTTATTAGTATTTATATGTATAAGTTGTATAATTATCATAATTAATCTAAACACACTGCATTTTTAATTCACATTTTTGCCATATGTATTATTGCAGTGCCATGTCTTCACAAGATTTTCTTTTACAGTTACCAGTTTTCATTGTTGGTCTGAAGGCGGATGACTTATATACAAAACAAACACGCTCGTTAACGAGTATAGTAAGGTAGACCTATAGGTACCTACTATAATAGTAAATCATTATTATTGCTTAATGCTTTGTTATATATATTCTATTATGAAATTCTCCAGAGGGTGTTGTCTTGTGAGATGTAGTGCCCAGTCGGGGGTACAATATCTATCAAGAAAACAATACAGAAAAAAATTGTCCCAAGGCAAAAGTTCATAATTAATGTTTTTTTAATTGTCTTCACACACCTGTCTTCAGGTGATTATACATAACTACACTTGTTCAATAGTTGCCTGTAGTCCATAGGGTATTAGTAAACAACATATACGTGTATTCAGGAAAGAAAACAGTGTGATCTATTCAAATTTAAGACAAGTACATATTTCGCATGTTACATGTATGTACATGTATGTACTAAATTATTGTATTGTCGGTAGTTATTTAGTGGGTTCTGTGTGAAATTGTTGAAATTGGACTGTGTGGGGACAAAGGGGAAGTAATGTGAAAAAAACTTCATAGGCAAGTTGTCAGTTATATTGTGGCATGCAGATTTAATTGGGAGAGTAAGTTGGAGTAGCTGGTGAAAACCTCCTTTTGCTGCAAAATGAGCAATTTTCTTTGTCAAAGTAGTCTGGAAATTGTATGGAAAGTTTTTATTGGACTCTATTTAAATGTTACATTTCAATCTGATGTTACCACACATCAGAAAGGGTCATTCCTTGATTCAGTGCAGGATGTAGTGGAAGTGGAATATGATAATGATTTATTATATCCCTCACAAACTTGTTTGGGTGGGGGGTATATAGGAATGACCCTGTCGGTCCACATCCCTTGTAATCCCAACTACTCCTAAACAGCTTGATGAAATTTAATGAAACTTTGCATAAAGGAAGTACATTACATGTAGATGTGCATAAAGGATTTGTATTGACCTCGATTATCATTAAGAGGAGATAATTGGACTTGAAAGCAAAGCGGGAGGTATCGCTTTTAATTTGTTTAACAACAAAAAATAATAAATTATATTTTTGCAACAAGTTAATTATATACAAATCCAATAATATTTATTGCTATTCTATTTTCTTACAACCAATTAAATGTAAAGAGGTCAGCGATAGTAAAAACAACAACTTCGTGATGAAATGGGTGGCTTGATTTGGGAATTCAAAACTAGTACTAGTATATAAGTGTACATTCAGTTAGATATGTTTGGTTTTTGTTTTGTTTGAATGCTGTTTAATGCCATATTTCAGCTCTTTCTTGGTGTCCAGTTTTATGGGAAGGGGGGGGGGGTTGGAGGAAGCCAGAGTTGTTACCCAGAGAAAACCCTACACCTTCAGAATGAAAACTGGCAATCCTTGTCAATTAAGATTGGAGTCGAGTGCAACCTGCCCACCATGAGATTGAGATGTAAACCCTATTCTCAGTGTTGACAGACCACTTGATCAACAGTAGACGAACTACCTTAGCCACCAAGGCCTCAGTATGGGAAAAGTAAATTTGGCAACTCACGTTTTTTTCATTGACAGTTGATTGATATATTATAAGAACCCATGGGATTAATTCAGGTGGATTTAAATAAACTATGTGTATAATAATTGTTTTCTTCTTGAGTACTCATAGATTACATGTACATGTAAATCTCCAAATAAAATACTTATTAATTATTAAATTGCCTCGAAAAACCATCAGTCTGTCTTTTGGTCCAAAAACTAATCGTGTCTGGGCTATAATTATTTTTTTCTTTTGAGGAATTCTTTTGATATTTGGTATGTGAATATTGTTGTTTTTGTTTGGTGGTGTTTAACGCCACTTTCAGCAATTTTTCAGCTATATCATGGCGTTCAGTTTTTTTGGGGGAGGAAGCCGGAGTACCCGGAGAAAACCCCGACCTGCGTTAGGAAAACTGGCAATCCTTGTCAATTAAGATTGGAGTCGAGTACACCCTGCATGAGGTGAGAATCGAACCCGCAATCTCAGTGTTGACAGACCACATAATCAATAGTAAACGAACTACCCTGACCACTCGGCCTCCGAGGCCCCCGGTATGTGAATAGATAATATCAAGGCGATGTGTCACATACCATGGTTGTTGACCATAGACCTCAAGGTCAGCTGGCCCTACAGGGATCAATACCATCTCACTGATATCTAGTATTACCGTATTTGGCCGTGTATAATGCGCATTTATGTATAATGCGCACCCTCTTTTCATGGTAAAAATCTAGGGAAAAAAACGAAGTATTTGTGTAAAATGCGCAGCCACTATTTTCCATCAGAGGACAACGGCAGAATATGTGAAATATGGATTTTTTCTGTTGTTTACTAATTACGTTTTTACGGTAATAGTTGTATATGAAACTTTATTAGAAAACAAAACACACATCAGATTCAATTAAAAATTGTCATAAGAAAAGATCAAGATCTGGGAGAATTTGCTTGCATCAGTTTGTGATCTGATTGTTGCAAAATTGTCTTTATGGTTGACACGTTTGAGACAGTAATGGTTAAATATATGTGTTATTATCAAATCATCAATGAATTCTTGATGAATCCTGAAATGCATTTAATGGTTATCTTCATTTTGAGGCAACTGCAATAAAAAAAGCTGCCGAAAGTAACTGAAGTTAGTCATTTACTTTACAAAAAATAAAATTGGTGCTTGCATTATTGTCTGATAGCATTAATCATGGAATTTATGCCATGAAATGATTCACAGTCTCCAGTCAGATTCAACCTTTTATACAGTTGCATTGGAGTACTTTTTTTATTTATAAAATTTGTAATGGTCTGGTTTAACATTTTTGTTGTTCTAATTTGTTTAGTGTTGACTTAACATTCATGCAAAAATATATTAATAACACGTATATACCATACATATACTAAAGAAATGTAAATATTAATCATACTCATTATGTTGATAAGGTGATTTCTATTATATAATTATTATTCAATGCTTATAATTTATCATAGACATATAATAATAACAAATATATGTATTGTATGTCTTTGATTTTGTGAATATATATAAATAATTTTTTTGCTTCTATTTTTTTATATTTTATTTGACATTTTTAACACAATTACAATCTTGGCTCACTGTAATTACTTATATAGTTGACTGTATAGTATGAAGTTCAGTTTATTTTGTGTACACTTGACCTGATTCCAAGTTTGTTTTTTAGGTTTCCACGTTGATGACAGAATCTGCCCTGGATTTAAGTATCATGTCCGGTACCTAGGATCCAATCGACAAGTATTTCATGGAGAGCCCCGTCTGCTTGAGTCCATTGGAATGGGATATGGAAAACGACTAACTTTCAAGGGAGACAATCCTAATATACAAGATTGTGTTTTCTGGTCAGACAGTAACCCAGAAGGGTATGGATTTTCCATCAGTGTAATCAACAAAGGGGAGAAATATATGATTTATGATTCACTGAACCAAAGAATCGGTGACATTGTCATTGAATCTGTCCAAGAACCGCAAGTGGAGGAGGCAATGACATGTTGCAAGGGTGATGTTACAAAAATGGTCCGAGTTCAATTCACCTGTTCTATTCAATATCACAACAGACTAGACCATTCCTTATACCATATTGTAAATAAGGACCTACAAACTGTAAATGGCATTGCCGTAGTCACCAGGGACCGAAAATCAAGAGAAGCCAAAGTAGTCTGCATAAAAGACATCAAGTTCCTTAATGTGGAAACATGCACATTATGGAACGAATCATAAATGACAAACCACAAAGTGGAAATCAAAGGAATCCAGTATAGTTTGAGTGAGATGCCAATAGTGTCATGTTGAACTACAGCAGATAATAGCTTTTTCTATTAACCTTGGCACAAAGACTATTAAGTGTACTGCTTTTAGACACTAGTAGAAATATTAAGTTTAGAAGCAATCCCTACAAGTGCCGATATTTTGTTTCTTTGTTAATATTTAATTTTATATGTTATTTATTATAAAAAAATCCATTAATACCCAGTTTGTTCCTTTTTGTCTTTGCACCAATCACAAGGAGTATCTATTACACTTATTGACAGAAGTTAAGAGGTTCCTTCAGGCTTCCCCAAAAACCTCAACACAAAGATGCACATGTAGCTAAAAATTTGATGTACAATTATTTATATATGTTAAATCAATCAATCAATCAATTATATACATCCTATCACTCCATCAATAAAATATGCTTATGCTGATGGTGCACAATACTTGTTTTTAATACATCAGTTGCAATAGTAGACTACAAGTTTTACAGTCAGTTGCAGGAAGAAAACTAATATATGGAGTGCATGAAAAATTTGCCATGAGGCAAGACGTTTGCTTACACACACGAAACTTTCACACAATTATGTCAAATTATGCAGAAATGAAGCTTAAATAGATATTTTGAATTTGTTTTAGCAAATTGGAAATTCAACATGGCTGCCGCATATCCTACATGTACTAGTGCATTCTAAATTTAAAAAATCTCACAAACTGCTTGGCAGATTGATTTGAAATATTGCAGCCATGTACCTTAGACGGTCGTTTACAAAGTTCGAGTGTTTTGTGCCGATCCAAAATTCAATATGGTCGCCAACGTGGAACACAGCTTATCATGGGACCTATATAGAAAAACCATACTATTACAATCGGCTTCTTCTCCGAAACTGTTCCAAACAATTAAACCAGATAATGCAGAAGTGAATCTTGGATAATATTATTATAACCCCGCTTCGAACAAAGAGGTGGGTATACAGGTTTACCCCTCTCCGTCCATAACTTATCTTTCGTAACAGTTTTTTCAGCAACTATCTATCACAACCACTTGATATTTTATTTGTGACCTTACCATGTGGTCTTCAGGTCTGTCGCATATCTACTGTTTGCCGACTTAGTCAATTTTCAACATTAGTGTTCAATGGATGCAAATTTTCGTAAAGTTCAGTTTTCTCAGCAACTACTTATCACAACCACTTGAAATTGTATATATGGCCTTACCATGTGGTCCTATTGCGAGTACTGATTTCAGGTCTGTCGCATATATACTTCCCGTTTACCGACTTAGTCAATTTTCAATGATGTGAATTGCGGGGGTATACCGAGTGAGCAGTAGCTCAGAAGTTACTAGATATTTTGAGTTTTTTCGATCCGATAGGAATTTCAACATGGCTGCCAGAGCTGCAAATTCAATCTGATTAGCTGAAATTTCAAAATTCGTTTCCTCACAAGCCGCTTGGCAGAGAGACTTTTATTATGACTGATACTGAGACTGATATTATGGATATTGTAGAAATGTAGCTCAGACGGTCCTCTACTCATTTTGAGTTTGTTGTATCGATCCAAAATGTAAGATTGCTGCCACCATGGAACATCACTTAATAGTAACCTATGAGAAAAACATAAAACGGCTTCCAGAAAATGTCCTACAAATTGCTGCCTACTGGAAATTCAACATGGAAAAATTCATAGAAATAGCATCGTCACATGATCTTTTTAGCATTTAACATTACTATTTGCAAGAAAAGTCATGTCGAAGTATTTTTTGTTAGTCAGGTGAGCGATACAGGCTCTTAAGAGCCTCTAGTTTTTTCATCTCTACAAAGCAACAAGATCAACAATGGTTCAAACAACTACATTATTGTAGCTTATGTTAAGTGTATTTAGTTGGTCCTCGCTCCTCTCAGAGGCAAGTATGACCAGTTCTTAATGTTTCAGTTTGTATTGCGCGGGCTTACTTGGGATTATTAAAATTTTACCTGAGTATAAATAGAAAAATATAAACTTTAACATCACTTTAAAAAGGACATTTGTGACAAAGTTTTATTACCCTTAATTGAGAAAGCTTTGACAATTAAATCAACTGCCAAGAACATATCATTACCCAAGTAAAAAGCTTGCACTAGTTAATAGATATTTGCATTCATAGACAAAGATAAGTTCCTATCAGTATGAAAGTATATAAAGTTCTACCACATCTGGAATACGGGAGTGCTCTGCAGTATGGTCAGTAATAAACCAAAAAGAGGCTACGCCAAAAGTAAGCATCCAAAGAAGAGCGACACTGGCCCTTGGACTAAAAACACTACTACAGAAGCACAAGAACTGACATCGTGGAAACTTACAAAATCATCAATATATATATATAGAAGTAACAAAATAGACCAGAACCCGAACATTTTGCTTAATTAGAACTACCAGAGGCAATAGGAATAAAATATACACACAAAAAAAGAAGAAGAAAAAAACAACGTAAAACTTTATTTGTAAAATACACCCTAAAGGTTCAAGCAAACTCAATACAGATGACATACTTAACATCAAAACCAAGATGTACAATATGCATTGAACTTGCGACCAACGAGAATCCTATCTTAACAAAATAATAAATTGCTATTAAACGTCTTCTAGATTTTACAAAAGTTCAGATTGAGAAATGAGAATAAATTTCAAGTTATCCAGTGTTTGATCTTGCACGAACATTAGTTTTAAGATCATTTATATTAAAAAGGAATTCCTTTCTAATAGTTGAATTATTTTTACAATGTAGGAAAAAGTGAAATTCAGCTCTTCAATTTCTTTTAAATCACATTTCATTTCATGGAATATTTATTTATATCGACCAATTTCTATATCTAGGCTATGATTACTGATACTGAATTTAGTTGTCTTACTTTAATGTTTGTAGAAAATTGCAAATAGTTCACACACTCGATTTCATTTTTAAAATTTCTTTTAAGAAAGAGTTTAGAGCTATCAAATAATGATTTAAGATTATAAAAAAATCTGTTATTATAATTCCCATGTATTGCTGTATTAATTGTTTTCAAAAACATTTTTCCCTTTTAAATGTTTCCGTTGATTTTCAGAATTTTGGATATTTATCCAAATTCTTTACAGATACTATTAACAGACGTATACCAAGTATATGTTCCCTTTTTGTTCAGAGACTTGGTGATAGTAACATGCCTCTAGAGGATTTACATTTTCTGAGTTGATTTTATATAAATATAACATAATTTGAAATTTAATAAATGATGTGAGAGGATATCTCGGCTACCAAGTTCCGATTTCTTGCTGAGATATTAAAAGCAGATTTTTTAGGCCCAACACAGATTTACAAAACATATTGTGTATTTTTATAGACAGATTTGTCTTCAAGAGAAAGTATATCATCGCCTACCACGAACATAAGAAAAACTGCTTTCCCCAAAGAGTTGTAGACCTTTAGAATTCATTGCGGAACACAGTATATATTTGAAGCCACTTTTATCAATTTTTCAACTTTATAATGCGACTAAAAAAATTCAACATTTCTTGCTTCCTTGTTGTTACTGAAATCCGACACGAAATATCTGTAAAAACGGAGCAATTAATTGTCGAATTTTAATTTCGTCCAGTTTTTGTTGGGAGAGGTAGTCGGATTACCGGCGGAAACCCGGAAAACTAGTAATATTTGGCAATAAGGTTTGAGACGAGCACAGCCACACCACAATTGGGCTCGAACCCGCATTCTCAATGTTCACAAGCCCGTGATCAATAGTAGATCACTAATTACCTTTACCATGTCTTATCTAATGCTGCGGAGAATTCGGGGTTTATATATATAGAAATATAAATTTCAAATGACGAAATCGAAGTTTAGGAAGGAAAAATAAATATTCCAATATAAAATTTAGAATTTCAAATATAGATATTATATGTAGAATAAAAAGTGTTTGAACATGTTAAATCAGCATATAAACATTTAGAATATAGGAATCACAATTCAGAAATATAGAACCAAGAAACTACAAATTTATAATGTAGAAGTATGAAATTTGACACCTATTGCTTTCTATACCTTGTTAGGTGCATGGATCACTGCGTCATCGTCTGACATTATTTTCTGAATCAAAGACTTCCCTCCAGCTATGAATAGTAAATTCACAAGTCTTAAACAAATTCCTTTTACGAACTACCGGTGTACATAAGCTTTTAAAGACATTTAAAATCGGTTTTTTGTATTAAAATTGAATTTTGAAGCAAGTCATCAGTGGACGTTTTTATTTTTTAAACATCGCTCTATTTTATTTTACTTAAAACAATAAGGACATTTCTTACTACAATCAAACTTTAATTTTAATTAACATTTTATACATTAAAACAATGTTCATACATATTTCCATCAAGAAAACGATATTTGAAAAAAGCATATAAAGTTACTGTGTAGTTCATTGACATTGCTTTTTATAATTTATACGTTGCGGAATGTTTATTTTGTAAGAAAAAAAGTAAGAAGATGAAAATTACTTTATGTATATTGACAAAAAAAAAACATCAGCTTACTTTTAAAAAAAGCAAGTCGACGGAAACATCACAATTGTACAGTTTCTGGCTCCTTGTGGCAACTGGATTTCGGTTTCCCTTTTCTGCTTTCAGTTTGACCAGTTCTTCTCCATTATGAATACTAGTACATCAATTCCGCGTTAAAGTCATTTAACTCATCATACTCAACCCTTAAGCTTTAGACTTCCATATCGCGTAGTTTTCGCTTATCTCTAAATTTTACCAATTCCCCACGCGTATTTTCTAGTTCAGAGACATTTGAAAAAAAATACTAACATAATTTCCTACGGTGTCTTCATAGCCTCTGATGCAAACAACTTTCTCTTCTCTAATGCCATGTCAAGTTTAGCTTTTTAATCGTCAATATCTCTAAATGAGCATGGATCCATATAACTTTCACGCAAACTTGAGCTGGACGTTAAGCTACCATTCAGTCAACCTTATCTTTAAGAAGATGACAACATATATTAGATGAGCCAGTGGTTTATGGGGGTAAGGGAGGGTGCTGTTGAATATGTTGAACTGGTTTGTTCTTTTTTACCCGTTGAAATTCACCCTATTTAGTCCAGTGTCATTTCTATGGAATGGACAATTAAAACCGTCTGTCTTTATTTATTTCTGCAATTGAACCAGTATAATTGTCGTCCATGTTTAATTGTAGATCGATTGTAGAAAAATCTAACAAAACATCTGAAATGCTGCTAATTTTGAACATGTTGAACTGGTTTGTTCTTGTTTGTCATAGGCTTACCCGTTGAAATTCACCCTATTTGGTCGAGTGTCATTTCTATGGAAGTTTGTATCTTTGATAGAAATTTTTTTCCTCTTTAAATTAAGACTGAGTGTTTCATATTTGTATTTTAATTAAAACGGAGCTTTAAACATTCACCCCTCTTTTCTTGTGGTTTTAATATGTTAACTCAGTTTCATTGTATTTTGACTACTTGTGCTTTTTTTATTTGCCAAGTGTGATGAAATTTGAACTGCTTCATTGAGATAAAAATGTTTGTAAACTGTTCATTGACAAGGTATTTTGGGATCTATTTGATTTTTAACTGAATCCTTCATGTAATGTAATTTCTGGATAAAGGAAATAATTTTTATTATCAAAATTGTTACAATTGCCTTCATGTAATCACGATCGATCATTGAGCTATGTATTTCGTGGGTATCAACATGCATCATTAATATTATCTAACATATATCCCGGAATTACTAGTTAACCTGATGATTAGGTTAATCAACATGGTTACTGTTGATTAATTTGATGTGATAAATGCTTCTGCTAGGTATCATATATGTGACCTTTGTTCCTGTATAACAACATTGTTTATCTCGATTGTGACTGTAAATCAAAAACAGACTATTTTAAAGTATTTGTTTATGTGTAAGTTGGTAACTGTAACAGTTACTGCACAAGTACATAAATCATTTCATTGGTTTTCAGACGAACCTCGAAAAACTGCTTGTTATCTCCCTTGTTCAAGAAAAAAACATTGACTGAGAAAATGTCATAAAATAAACATATTTGAGGCAGTATGATTTGAGATGTAAAACAATCGATACAAAATGTTCCATCCACTCCTGTCCCGTGAATGCGGGTTTGGTGAAAAGGCAAAGCTTTTCCACCTTGCAAAAGGTACATAAATTGATACGGTTGTGTTTAATAAAGAATATGTCATCAGTCATGACTGCAGACCAAAGTTGCACTAGCTAAAGTGGGGTTTATTTTCAAACATTATTAATGATAACACTTTGCACTAATCGGCTTTATTTTTTGTTTGCCCTTTTTTTATAAAATAGGAGCTTTTTGGTCTACCGTACGGTAACGTGGAAAAATAAATAACATTACTGGAATCGTTTAAAGGATTATGAACCACGATGGGTTATAACAAAGTCTGCTAGCTGCTTTATTGGGATTGTCTTTTGGCTAAGTAGATAAAGCCATAACTTTCAGAGTTAAATACTTCAAGTTGTTGCTCAACGATGACTTCAGGGTGTTAACAAAGCTCCAACATTACAATTTAATTCCAATGACCAATTCATTTGTAGAAATGACAAATTTGCCACATAAAATTTCAAAAATAAAAATATGATCAAAATCATCGCAGGTAACTCCACAAATATGATCTTAGGCACTAGTTATGACGGAAAATAAGACATGTCACTGGACTGGTGTTGATAAAAAGTCTTTGTATAAATGGTTTCACACATGAACAAGCATGCCATATACTTTGATTGAGATAGGACTTTCTTTAGAGAGGTCATCTCCTGGCAAAGAAGTCGGCTCAGGGTTGTCCCACTTTACCTTCTTCATCTTTAACGCTTCAATGGCAAGGTTGAAGTTACACTCTGTTGCCTTTCAATTTTATAACCATTAGACAAACATTCAAAACAAAAACACAAAACACAAAATTAAATTGAGAATCTGGAACCCAATAAAAATCATGGGTACACTCAGGTGCCTGCATCTAATTGGACATCTGTTGCCCCACTCTATGAGAAAAGACAGGCCCACTGGTATCATGTTTATCATTTTTACTAAAGTTGTAATTAACAACACCATTTCCTGATGATCTGATACAATTACATATCATGAAACTTGCCCAGTGATCTGATTCATATCATGATACTTATTTATTTGTTGTTTTTATTATAATATTGAACAAAATGACGAACATAATCTATTCCTTTTTAATTTTTGAAAAAAAGTGCATCCACATGGCAAACTTCAAATCTGCCGGTAGAGGAAAAGTTGTGCTGTCATCACCCCCTTTTTTGTTATCAACTTCCGGTTACTGGTAGAGCTTTTTAAAGCATTGGGTCTGAATCACCTGATTGGTTCCAGTATATGAACAAGTCATGATTCATTGATGTTATTGGTTCCAGTACATGAAAAAGTCGTGATTCATTGATGTTATTGGTTCCAGTACATGAAAAAGTCATGATTCATTGATGTTATTGGTTCCAGTACATGAAAAAGTCGTGATTCATTGAAATTATTGGTTCCAGTACATGAAAAAGTCATGATTCATTGAAGTTATTGGTTCCAATACATGAAAAAGTCATGATTCATTGATGTTATTGGTTCCAGTACATAAAAAAGTCATGATTCATTGATGTTATTGGTTCCAGTACATGAAAAAGTCATGATTCATTGATGTTATTGGTTCCAGTACATGAAAAAGTCATGATTCATTGATGTTATTGGTTCCAGTACATGAAAAAGTCGTGATTCATTGAAGTTATTGGTTCCAGTACATGAAAAAGTCATGATTCATTGATGTTATTGGTTCCATTACATGAAAAAGTCATGATTCACTGAAGTTATTGGTTCCAGTACATGAAAAAGTCATGATTCATTGAAGTTATTGGTTCCAGTACACTGATGCTCCTGTGGATTGTTACACCTATAATTTTTACACACAATTTTAATTTAAAAAAACACTGTAATCAAATCAATCTAATTAAAATTAAATAGTTCACTTGCTGTTCCTTTTTATACCCCACCTCATAATTGTTTTCCATTTAATACATAATATATGTTACACAATGATACCATTTTCTACTTCATTTATAATTCAATCAACTCATTAATCTTGCATGCATTCATACTTGTATATTAAATAACTACATATATTAGATCATAAAAGCAGTTGTATGCAATAGTGACTAATGGTTCCAGAATTATAGCAAAAACGCTGTATATGTATTTCTTGTTTTAGGAAATAGAGACTTTGTTCAAAGATTAAAGTTAGATTATAAAGTAGAAGCACATTCTGGATGCGTAAGTGGGTAGAAATATAAAATTTACGTTGGTGATGCAAATTTATAGACACCAAAAAGTTGACATCGTTTAAGTTAGGTTGTCTCTGATGGGAAGTTAATGTCTAATAAAGAATATTAATGAACAGCAATAATTTTAAAGTGGCAAATCACTTTTACATTCTTACTTATACATTTAAAGTCTTTCATTACATTTTTTACAAGGATTGCCAGTTTTTCTACTGCACTGCACGTCAGTGGGTTTTCTGCAGGTACTCAGGATTTCTCCACCAATAAAAACTGGATGCCATGATATAGCTGAAAAATTGATGAAAGTGGTTTTAAACACCATTGAAACAAACAAACAAGCTAAAATAATAAGTTCTTAGAAAGTTCACACCTATAGTAATTGCATGTTAATTTACTTATCAGATCACTATCTTACAGGTAAATACATTATGTTGGAGTTCGACAGGACAGAACATATTGTCTGGATCAGATGACCAACACCTTGTAATTACAGATCCATTTCAGAGGAAGGTACAACATAATTTTTTGTTAAGACTTTTTTAATTGAAATGTTTTTTTGTTGAGTTTAAATTTTTACATATCCCACCACAATATATTCTATGTATTTTACTGCCAAACACCGATTTCTTTTGAGTAATGTGATTGGTTGATCAGGGGTCACCACACTCTAAAAAAGTAGGGAGAAGTGACTTCTCCCTGGCAGCCAAACAGGGAGAAGTCAGGCCCTGATAGGGAGACTTCAGGAGACAATAGGGAGAAGTCATGGGGACCGTACAAATAATAAATTTCGCGGTAGTTAACATATATTTTTCATTATTTACAGCGATTTCCAGGATTATTTCTCTTGTGTTTTAAAACCATAACACACATACATTCAGTTTTTTTTTCTTTCTTTTTCATTATTATTCATGGTATGCACTATCAAACAGTACATAACCTTTATCATTAATCAATGAAAAAAACACCAGATATAGGGACTATTTTTCTATCTACTTCAGTACTTGTAGCCATACAAGGTATTCACAAATAAAAATAAATCAACAAAAATATTTGTATATGTGTAGACATAAACTTCATCCATGAGTTCTTGTATCATTATATATAACAGTTTGTTATGAACATGCCATGTTTATCTTATCAAATTTCCAAAGAAGATAGATAGAATAACATTACATTAAACCCAGAAATAATTCTTCTGTTCAGTACACTTCCACTTGGATAAAGTTGTGCTGATCCAAATTGCTTCATGGGACACCCATCTACAGAACTTATCATGATGTCAATAATTACAATGTATCTGTATTCTTTCATGTGGAGCTCATATACTTATCAAAGAAAATTGTTAAAGTACAATACTCTTTGAAAGAACTGAAGTTTGACACCAATTAAAAGTGTTTGTTCATAAAAAAAAATAAGATTTTTCATTATGGGCCGTTGTACATTACTTTTCTTCGTTGTTCACTTCCGGTAATTAGTCACATCCGGTAAAAAAACAAATGGCGCGTAATACATTTGAGAGACGTAAATCGTTTGAAAATATGTTAAATACACATATTGTTTGCCGTTTTTTATTGGAATTACACATTAACTGATAAATTGGTAGTCCGGGTGAAGTATTTGGACCAGATTAACAAGTATCTTATGTGAACCATCGGGCGACTTGAGGGAAATGACAGGGCGACTTCGACTTCGCTTTTGAGGCGCCTTAGGGCGACTTCAGGTACTAGTAGGGCGACTTTGTCGCCCACTTCGCCCAGTGTGGTGAGCCCTGGTTGATATTTTCTGGTTATGACATCATATGAAATCTTCTAGCTCTATAATTTCCAAGCTATGTGTGGGTTTTGTGTATGCGTGTTGATACAGAAACTCAGACTTGTAAGGTTGGAAAGTGGCATAAAATCTCCATTTGAACAAACATAAACAAATGACTTGTATTGTATATCTCTGTTTATTGACCTGATATATATTTTTATCATTATTATATAACTTTATATTTTTAAATTTTATAAACAAAACGGACAGCTTTTGCATTAATTGCAATCTGAGAAGAATACATGTACTTTAATTAAAATTAAATCTTTCACTTGAACACAATTTTCTATGGCAATCACATGAACTAAAATCATATTTGAATTTGTGATCAAGCTAGTCAAGATTTGTTTGCCATTACAGACTTTAACTTCAATAAGATCAGGACACAGAGCAAACATCTTTAGTGCAAAATATCTACCTTTCACTGGAGATAGTCAGGTAACTAGATAATTAGAGGTAGACATACCTTTCAGTGGAGATAGTGATGTAATTAGATAATTAGAGGTAGACATACCTTTCACTGGAGATAGTCTTGTAATTAGATAATTAGAGGTAGACATACCTTTCACTGGAGATAGTCAGGTAATAAGATAATTAGAGGTAGACATACCTTTCACTGGAGATAGTCATGTAATTAGATAATTTGAGGTAGACATACCTTTTACTGGAGATAGTCATGTAATTAGATAATTAGAGGTAGACATACCTTTCACAGGAGATAGTCAGGTAATCAGATAATTAGAGGTAGACATACCTTTCACTGGAGATAGTCAGGTAATTAGATAATTAGAGGTAGACATACCTTTTACTGGAGATATTCATGTAATTAGATAATTAGAGGTAGACATACCTTTCACTGGAGATAGTCAGGTAATTAGATAATTAGAGGTAGACATTCCATTCACAGGAGATAGTCAGGTAATCAGATAATTAGAGGTAGACATACCTTTCACTGGAGATAGTCAGGTAATTAGATAATTAGAGGTAGACATACCTTTCACAGGAGATAGTCAGGTAATAAGATAATTAGAGGTAGACATACCTTTCACTGGAAATAGTCAGGTAATTAGATAATTAGAGGTAGACATACCTTTCACTGGAGATAGTCAGGTAATTAGATAATTAGAGGTAGACATACCTTTCACTGGAGATAGTCAGGTAATTAGATAATTAGAGGTAGACATACCTTTCACTGGAGATAGTCAGGTAATTAGACAATTAGCTTTATAATTTCCAAGCTAATAGTATGTGTTGGTTTTGTGTATGCATGTTGATACATAAACTCGGACTTGTAAGGTTGGAAAGTGACATAAAATCTCCATTTGAGCAACATTAACAAATGACTTGTATTGTATTTCTTTCTTTATTGACCTAGTATATATTTGTATCATTATTATATGACTTTATATTATATTTTTTATTGTATAATATGTTTCTAATGAATACAGTGTAGTTTGGTTTTTGTCTCGCCTGCGACGAAAGTCGCTGGAGGCGAGACATATGTATGGGAATCCGGCGGCGGCGGCGGCGGCGGCGGCGTAAACACTTGACATCTTGCTTCATATCTTTGTAAGCCCAAGCCCTAGGTCCATCAAATTTGGTCCAGAGGTAGCTTATGATGAGTACTTGCCAGTCAGTCACCTGTCACCTGACCTTGACCTCAATTTCACGGTCCAGCGACTACGTTAAAGTTTTTGGGTTACGACAGTTCCTCTGTAACTACGCATGGTAGGATGACAATATTTGGTGTATAGGTTGCTGATGACTAGTACATGACTGTCTGGTAGGTGTCACCTGACCTTGACCTCAATTTCACGGTCCAGCGACTACGTTAAAGTTTTTGGGTTACGACAGTTCCTCTGTAACTATGCATGGTAGGATGACAATATTAGATGTATAGGTTGCTGATGACTAGTACATGACTGTCTGGTAGGTGTCACCTGACCTTGACCTCAATTTCATGGTCCAGCGACTATGTTAAAGTTTTGGGGTTACGACAGTTCCTCTGTAAGTACGCATGGTAGGATGACAATATTTGGTGTGTAGGTTGCTGATGACTAGTACATGACTGTCTGGTAGGTGTCACCTGATCTTGACCTCAATTTCACGGTCCAGCGACTACGTTAAAGTTTTTGGGTTACGATAGTTCCTCTGTAACTACGCATGGTAGGATGACAATATTTGGTATATAGGTTGCTGATTAATAGTACATGACTGTCTGGTAGGTTCCACCTGACCTTGACCTCAATTTCACGGTCCAGCGACTACGTTAAAGTTTTTGTATTAGGACAGTTCCTCTGTAACTATGCATAGTATGCTGACAATATTTGGTATACAGGCCGCTGCTCATAATTAATGCTATTAACATAATGCTTATGACGAAATTTATTTTCGTTACTGATGCGGAATTCAGGCGAGACGTTTTTCTGTGTCCACACTTGTTTAACAGAGAGACAAGTAGACAGAGAATAAGCTTTATACATGTAGTACAATGTCAGCTTATTTGTGCAATCTGAGAGTATTGTTTTTATCCTATAATGATGAATTACATTTAATAATGAAAGAAATCATAAAAAAGCATTCCTTGCTAATTTCTAGGATGAAAATTTTAGCACATAATCTAGTGATAACAGAATTTTACAAACACTGTATTCACAAAATATCATTTGCCTGAACCCATAGCAAAATATTACTAATCATTGAAAGTGAGGACAGGGGTACCAGAAGACTTGATTCAGTTAATAACCTGACAGAGAATAATATCTTTAATGTACAGCAAATGTAAAGATTGAAGAATAAATGTTAATGTATATAGGCTTTCTTGTTGCAATGTTATACCAGCCAGCTTTATTACAACCAACTGATATTTTATATCATATAATAATAGAATGTTATATGATAGGTGCATTAACAAATATAGTTTTGTTTTGTTCAAATTTAAAAACAAATAAAATTTTATTAAATGTTTATAACAATATCCATAAAGGTCACATTTAAGGGTCATAAACAAATAGATGTACTATTTATCGATTAGTTTGCAGTTTGTCTTCAAATCTTTGGGCTTTGTTGGCAGACTGGTTAAGCTACTTATTCATCTACTAGGAGCCTCGGTGGCCAAGTGGTTAAGGTAGTTCGTCTACTATTGATCACATGGTGTGTCAACACTGAGATTGAGGGTTCGATTCTCACTGCAGGCAGGGTGTACTCGACTCCAATCTTAATTGGCAAGGATTTCCAGTTTTCCTACTGCAGGTCCGGGGTTTTCTTAAGGTACTCCGGCTTCCTCCCCAATAAAAAATTGATGCCATGATATAGCTGAAAAAATGCTGAAAGTGGCATTAACACCATTAAACAAACAAACAAACATCATCTACTATTGATTACAGGGTTGTCAGTTCAATCCTGACTGCAGACAGAGTGTGCTCAATTCCAACCTTACGATGTAACTGACAAAGTTTGCCAGTTTTCCTACCAAAGTTTGGGTTTTCAGTGGGCCAGTTTCCTCCTGAAATAAAAACTGGATGCTATTATAAAACTGAAAATTTTCTAAAATTTCAAAGAAATAAATCAAATTCCAGAAGATAAAATAAATGCTGACATTTTTGCAAGCCTATTCTTAATGACAACTTTAATGGGTTATCTTCCACAGTAACAAAATGAAATCTCATTTAAAATAAGGGCAGGCAATTTACAGCTGAAGTTAAATTAGATTGTTTTTGACCTAATTCTTATTTCTTGAAGAATTAATGTTATTAAATATCATTTTGAAGATAATCAGCTGTTCAGGAGATGGGAAGATTTATTACACAAAAGTTGGAAGAGATGATCAGCATGATGCAAGCTTATTTGATTGTCATTTTGGAACCACATATGAGGTTAGTGACGAAGTGAAATTTTCTTTCTTAGTGATCAAATCACAGTCTTTTTTGGACCCCACCACTATGTGGAGGAGGCCCTATAGTGATCAGTTTGTCCACCCAAAATCATGTCTGGCCTATAACTTTTTTGTCTTTTATGTTGCCTACCATAGTTGATGACATTTGATAATGAACTTTGACCTCAAGGTCAGCATGGCCCACAGAGATGAATACCATCTCACTGATGTCTAGTTAATAGATTGTTGTGACAGCTTAACAAAAACGTAGAAAATGATTTTCACACATGCAATAATTAATTTAATTGTGTAATGTAATTGTGCTTGAAATACTTTGATTGTTTGTTTTATATACTTTCTGCTATAAGAGTTTACATCTCTAGAAAAATCTTGCATAATTTTACTATTGTGTTGTCTAAAGTGTTGGCTGTACTGTAATTTAAATTAGGAAGTTAAAAAAAGTTCATGTGAATTTATTTAACAGGTGATTGTGGTTCCAAATGAAGCGTCAACTTTCTTGTCATGTGGTGAGGATGGAACAGTTAGGTGGTTTGATCTACGTATAAAGACAAGTTGTCTTAAAGAATCTTGTAAAGATGTAAGATTTTGTCATTGTACTGGTATTGAGCAATATATACACCAATATCACATATTAAGGCCCTAACTACCATTAAGGCAAGTAAGGTTGTGGGGGGGGGGGGGGGGTGGGCATATTAATTTACCCTTGTCCGTCTTTTGTGCCAATTAGGGTGCATGGCTTGTCCAGATATCTTTTTCTACAGTTTTTTGGCAAACGCATTTATATTTTGTAGGATGTCAATATACTAAACTTTTTCTCCCCACTCAACATGCACATATGACATGTACATAAATACACAACTGTTAACCCAGTTGCTTTGCAGAAAAGTGTTAAAAGATGAATAAACATTTACACCTAGCTTTTATAGAATGGAAATATTTTAATTCTGTTTGAAAAAAAAATCTGCTTAAGAAAAAAAGATGAAAAATAAGATTCTGACCAAAATAGAAATAAATAAAAATAGACTTATGTTTAAACTAAATAAGGGTTCAGTGCATGGGAACTTTTGCATAAGTTCATTAAGTGAAAGAAGCTGCATTTTTGATGGCAAAGCTCAGTCTTGGACTTCCAGGATTGAAATATATCAAATAAAACAATTTAATGTTGTTAAAATCACAAAAGACGCTAGTCTTTTAATTAATTTGAGATATAGGTACATGTAGACATAGATTGAGACAGACATGTTTATTATACATGTGCCAATGCATTGAAACACAAGAGAATGTTAAGTTCGGAAGATTGAACACAGTTTTAGCTCACCTGACCCAAAGGATCATGTGAGCTATTGTCATCACTTAGCGTCCGTCATCGTTGTTGTCATCTGCGTCGTCTGTAAACTGTTTACATTTTAATCTTTTTCTCTGAAACCACTTGGCCAATAGAAACTAAACTTGGCCATAACGTTCATTGGATGGACCGTTACAAAGTTTGTTTTTTATTTGAATTGGAAAATTAATATCGCCACTACTGCACGACTTAGTTTAACATAGGACCCTATCAGAAAAAAGTTAAGAAAGGCTTCTTCTCTGAAACGCGTTAACAAAACAAAACTTATTAGCAATATTGTTTGGATGGTCCTCTATAAAGTTTATGTTTTCTATGCCAATCTGAAGTTCATAATGGCTGCCACTGCAGGACTTAGTTTAACATAGGACCCTATGGGAACAAGTTTTAAAAGGGTTCTTTTCTGAAACAGGTTAACCTATGGAAACCAAACTTACTAGTAATATTGTTTGGATGATCTTCTTTAAAGTAAGTTTTATATGCCAACCTGAAAATTAAAATGGCCGCCACTGCAGGACTTAGTGTAACATAGGGCCCTTCCGGAAAAAGTTTTAAAAGGCTTCTTTTCTGAAACCGGTTAACCAATGGAAACAAAACTTACCCGGTACTAGCAAAATTGTTTGGATGGTCCTCTATAAAGTTTGTTTTTTATGCCAATTGGAAATTCAAAATGGCCACCACCGCAGGACTAAGTTTAACATTGGATCATATAGTAAAAAAGTTTAAAAAGGCTACTTCTCTGAAAGTGGTTAACCAATCGAAACAAAACTTACTACCAATGGTGCTTGGATGGTCCTCTAACGTTTATATTTTTTATTCCAATAGGAAAATCAGAATGGTCGCTACCGCAGGACTTATTTTAACATAGGACCTTACAGGAAAAAGTTTTAAAAGGCTTCTTTTCTGAACCCAGTTAACCAATGGAAACAAAACTTACTAGTATTATTGTTTGGATGGTCCTCTAAAACTTTTATGTTTTTTATGCCAATGGAGAAGTCAAAATGGCTGCCACCGCAGGACTTAGTTAAACATAGGACTCTATGGGAAAAGGTTGTAAATTGCATCTTCTCTGAAACCAGTTAACCAATGGAAACAAAACTTACTACCAATATTGTTTGGATGGTCCTCTATAAAGTTTATGTTTTTTATACCAGTTGGAAATTCAAAATGGCTGCCACCGCAGGACTTAGTTTAACAATGGCTTCATCTTTAAAACTGTATAACCAACAGAAACAAAACTTACCGGCAATATTGTTTGGATAGTCCTCTTTTAAGTTTACAGTTGTATGTTTTTTATACCAATAAGAAAGTCAAAATTTCCGCCACCACATGACTTTAATATAGGTCCCTATGGGAAAATAAAAAATAAATCTTCTCTGAAACTAGTTAACCAATGTAAACAATGCTTACTAGCAATATTGTTTAGATGGTTCTCTTAAAAATTTATTAAAAATGACCTTAGTTTAACTTCATCCTCACAAGTCAGGGTTTCTGTGTCCACATGTGTCCATCAAACCCTGACAAACTTAGCTAGGAAATTCAGGGGCTAGAAGATTTTCATATGACGTCAAATCTTCAAAATATCAACCAATGAAATCAATTGAAAGAAGCAATTGTTTGGCAGTTGTCATTCTCACTCATTCTTGAGTGGGAAGAAAACTAAATGCAACTAATAAATAACGCGGTACTAAAAACTATTAACACTACTGTACAAATTACACTTATTTTCTCATGGTCCATGCAACACATCTGTCTGGTTTATTTACAATAGACATCAGGATATCCCCTAACCAAGTCGTGAATGAAAGCGAGCTTTTGATTGGCTACATCATGCAAGTATGATGTAGCGAATTAAAATAGTGACTTCTAGCCCAGGAATTTCCTAGCTACGTTTGTCAGGGTTTCATGGACACATCACATGTGGGCACAGAAACCCTGACTTGTGAGGATGGTTTAACTTCAGAGAAGTGCCATCTTCATTGCCTATAAAATTAGGTGAGCGATACAGGCTCTTCAGAGCCTCAGGTAATTTTGTAGTGATGAGAAAAGCAAGACGACATTAATTGGTTATTTACCTTCAGTAAATAAAATAGATTAAGTATAATTTCTTAACCCTGAAAATCTGAATAATACATTACTGTGTCACACATTGTTACACCAGAATCCACAATTCTGCCAGTCTAACAAATTTTTTGCAGGACCTAAACAATTCTAAAATTTAATCTTAATTTATGAAAACAAAATTAAATGTATTCAAAAGTGAAAACATTTGTTTTAAATAATTACTCTACACAAGCAGACTTAATGATGAATGACCAATTTACCGGAACTGTTATAAGATAATCTGGAAATGAAAGGAAAAATGAACAAAAAGAACCAGCAATGACTGTTTTTTTGCTGGTCATTGGGTCTGTTACATACATGTAGAACAAAAATATCATCCAGGCATTTTTCAGCACTGATTCTGAGCAAATTGGGGTGTCAATGTGTAACACCAAGAAATTTCTTTAATTTGAGAGTTTGAGTGACCATCCTTTTTGTGTGTACTGTAATGTGATATTTACAAGATTATAATTTCTTGTTTAATCCAACAAAATATTTTACAAGATAATATTCCTTGGTCATGAATTCCAAGGCCCCCTTTTCACTAAATATCAGTAAAAATGTTTTAAGTTTAATTTTTTGTCTCGCCTGCGACGAAAGTCGCTGGAGGCAAGACATATGTATGGGAATCCGGCGGCGGCGGCGGCGTAAACACTTGACATCTTGCTTCATATCTTTGTAAGCCCAAGCCCTAGGTCCATCAAATTTGGTCCAGAGGTAGCTTATGATGAGTACTTGCCAGTCAGTCACCTGTCACCTGACCTTGACCTCAATTTCACGGTCCAGCGACTACGTTAAAGTTTTTGGGTTACGACAGTTCCTCTGTAACTACGCATGGTAGGATGACAATATTTGGTATATAGGTTGCTGATGACTAGTACATGACTGTCTGGTAGGTGTCACCTGACCTTGACCTCAATTTCACGGTCCAGCGACTACGTTAAAGTTTTTGGGTTACGACAGTTCCTCTGTAACTACGCATGGTAGGATGACAATATTTGGTGTATAGGTTGCTGATGACTAGTACATGACTGTCTGGTAGGTGTCACCTGACCTTGACCTCAATTTCACGGTCCAGCGACTACGTTAAAGTTTTTGGGTTACGACATTTCCTCTGTAACTACGCATGGTAGGATGACAATATTTGGTATATAGGTTGCTGATGACTAGTACATGACTGTCTGGTAGGTGTCACCTGACCTTGACCTCAATTTCACGGTCCAGCGACTACGTTAAAGTTTTTGGGTTACGACAGTTCCTCTGTAACTACGCATGGTAGGATGACAATATTTGGTATATAGGTTGCTGATGACTAGTACATGACTGTCTGGTAGGTGTCACCTGACCTTGACCTCAATTTCACGGTCCAGCAACTACGTTAAAGGTTTTGGGTTACGGCTGTTCCCCTGTTACTATGCAGGGTATGGTGATAATATTTTGTATACAGGCCGCTGCTGATATTTAATGCTATTTACGTAATGCTTATGACGAAATTTGTTTTCGTTACTGATGCGGAATGCAGGCGAGACGTTTTTCTGTGTCCACACTTGTTTCATTATCTGTGGCTTTCACATGGTTCCATTCTTAGAATGTCTATAAGAAGCCACAGATTGTGACAGAAATCAGAAGAACTAGGTTATAATATTCTGTACAAAAAAACCCAGTGTTAGTTGAGACCAGTATTGCACATCTAATGATCTTGTATGAATTATACAGTGGCCTCTAAGAGATGCTGGTCATTGTTGCTTATTCTAATATGACGTGCTTTAAAGGCTTTGAGACCACAACTGTGGTAAAATAAAGATTTATCTATGAGCAACACGCGCTGAGAAGGGGGTGTTTTAAATGGCTGTTCCAATTAGAAAAACTGTAACTCCCACCGGAAAGCTATATCATATGACATATAAATCTTATAAATAGCGACACGCGATATAATTATCCATTGCAATATATTGTGTACTCTAATTGTCTTATTAGAATAGAAATAATTCACGGAGGCTGTGATTTACCATTGTTTTACCTTGGAATGACGACCATTTATGTCGTTATTTTATCACCCGCTATCGCTCAGGATAAAATAATACGACATAAATGGTCACCCCGTGGTAAAACAATGATAAACCACAGCCTTAGTGAATTATTTCTTAAATATTGAATGTGTAAACATGAAGTATCTTAAAAGTCATTAAATCGTACACTAATATTGAAGAGATGTCAACAACAGAAATTTGATTAAAAAAAGTATATTTTTGAAGGATGTGTTAATTAACTGCAGGCGAGCTGTAACCTCATTAGCTATTAATCCAATGTTACAATACCAGCTGGCAATTGGCTGCTCTGATAGCTCTGTGAGAATATTTGACAGACGTATGCTGGGTACTAGATCGTCGGGTAAGTTTAAATTGATAGTATATTAAATAAATCATTTTTAAAAATTAAATATAGGTAATTCAGAGAACCAATAAAGTGGTATATTATTGTATTAAATAAAGGCATAACAGTAGTAAATGTGTACCAGTAACAAGTTACCAGATTGTGTACCCTATATTAAGTACAGTACTGAATACTTCAATGTGTTCTGATTTGGTAAATAGTGGTTAGATGTGTACAATTTTTTAGCTGTAAGCTCCAGCCTCAATTAAGTTTAAAAAAGTGGCAAAATTTTTCTCAGATCTTGGAAGATAAAATTTTGGTAAATTTTTAAACAATGTAGTATTTTTACATTCACTGCATTAGAAATTGCATGTAAAAGTGGGAGCGTCTCAAAATGTTCTAACTAGCGAAAAAAGGAATTGGTCACGGATATATACTGTATGGCATATATTTTTTAAATGGTAAATGAAAGTTTATTAATTTCCTAGTCCAGGTAAATGCTGATCAATGTTAGAAAGGTATGCAAATCACAGAAATGTTAGTGTTTTCGACTATAGCCAAAACATTTACTACTGTGCTACCTAAAAAACAATTTTTTAGAATGTGTGAGTTAAATTAAAAGTTATGGAGAAAGTTCACTGCCATTTTGCAATTGGGTGTTGATTTTTTTATCATGAGATATCTTAGATGCTCTACAAAAACACTGAAAGGGAAGAAACTAATGTTTTTGTTTTGCTTGAAGTGAGTTTTATCCCACTTTCAGCAATTTTTCAACTTTATTGCCGCATCAGGTTTTTTTGGGGGGAGAAAACCGGAGTGCTCAGTGAAAACTCCAATCTTCAGCAGGAAAACTGGCAATCATTACCTTAAGAAAACTTAATAATCTGCTATATATTATTTAAGCAAACATGTCTCTGATGGCCAAAAGTTGTCATTTGAATGTCACTGCAATTTCACAACCTCATTAAAATCTTTTTGATTTTGCTACTATGAATTGTCATAATACATGCAAGTCTGCCCGATTCTTTAAATTTAAATACTTGTAAAATGGTCTCAACATAAATTTTCAAAACTATGTATTAATTTTTGTATATTTAATAGACAAAATTTGTAGGAAAATTTTTTTTGGATATCAAAATCATTGAGAGAGATATTTATCATGTTTTTTATAATAAATAATCTGAAAAGGACTTGTGTCTCATTTTCAATGTGTTTCCTGTCTAGGGATATTTTCTAATTGACAAAATTAGTTTACAAGAAATATCACAAACTTTTGACTAATAAGCAGAAACTTGTTTGATCTGCATTTTTTTACACATTGATTGACCAATTTCGCTGATCTTAAACAAACAGAATTGATTGAAGGATAATTTGTATTACCAATCAAATGATGAAAAAATTGATACTCACCTTCAAATAAGGAATTATATTTACTTGTGTGCAAACAAATTTTCTATTGTGACATTATCAATTAGGTTTATTTATTTGTAAACTTTTTTGCCTTTAATTGACCTATTGAAATACCTGTATAGCAAAGTCTTGAATTCTCAGAAAGGGTGCAGCGTTGACACAGATGCACAGTTTAAAATCTAAAATGGTAAATTAATATTTCTAACCTTGTTATTTTTTATTTTGTAGGTAACTACACTGGCAGAGGTTTAACAGGAATGGTATGTAGTTTTACTGCACCAAACTTGGCAAGCAGATCTCACAGAATTACTTCCCTTAGTTATAGTCCAAATGGCAGTGATGTTCTTGTCAGTTATTCTTCAGAATATGTCTATTTGTTTGGTACTAATGTAAGTAGTAGTGTATGCTTTCAGAAGAAAATTTGTCATGATTTCTGAATTTTAACTCCTTATTATCTATTGTGGATTGATTGGTTCATTGATTGCTTAACATCCGGTTAGCAGAAGTTAACAATAAATGAATAAGGAAAAGCTTATGGACTAAAGGGCAGATAATTTTGTATGCCACTGGAAAGTATGGAGTGTTCAATATGAAAAGAAAATTTTGCCTTTTGTTGCAGCTGCAACAACTCTACTCTATCAACATCTACAAAACAAATATTTTCTTCATCAAGTGATAACAAAATTATAAATATATTCAAACATTAGATTAAACTCAACCATTTTATTTTTGTAATTTGACAATTTTGAAAAAAAAAGATCAACACACAAACTAAGTTTTCCAAGTATGACATCAAAGGGTGCATGTCACCATGACGATGATTTTGTTTTTCCATCTCAAAAATCAAAAGTCAGCATTCTTGTACAATTAATTTGTACGAAAATTGACAACCATGCTCAGCTGTTCAGTATTTAAAAGAAATTAAAATATTTAAAAACAAGAACCAGTGGCAAAAAATCAAAATAGGAAATAGGAAAAACTGATGGTCAGAAATCTTGACTGCCACTGGAAAACTGCAGTGTATTTATGGCTAAATATGTACAAAGCAACACTTATGTGTTTACCTTTATAAACATGCAAAGGTTAAAATAGCTTGGCGCTTGCAAAAAATATAAAGCACTGTGTGGTGCAACCAGATTTTCTGTATTATACCCTTAGCATGTCTGTACCTAACAAATCAATAGCAGTCTTCATTTTAATTGATTGATTGCTTAAAAGGGTATTATTTCAACTGAAATGGCTGTTTGTGTGGTCATGTAACGATTTATTATGAAAGATAGATTTGTTCAGGAATATTCTTTCTAATTTCGTTTATCTAAAAAAATATTTACATGTATATAATATTATAAAAAATTTTGGGGGGACAGATATTTTGAATATTACAAAAATTGTAATATTAAAATATTGCTGTTATATATATTTACAGGATAGTAAAATTAAACACTTTGACAAAGTTTTCAGTAAACCAGAAAAATGGGTAGACCATGGAAGTGAAACAAAGGTAGTAAATAACCCAAATTTATTTTTAGTTGTTCAGTTCCATGGGAACTGCAGAGATATTAGTCAGATATATTTATTTTGGACCAGATCAGTATGCTAAGCATATTTTTTGTGTTCCTATTGATTAAGCATCTTTTCAGCTATATCATGATCACATCTCTTATTTCATGATAAATCAGACTTTTATTCTTCATATTGAAATTGTTACAAAAGTCCTACAAAACATTATTTTGATACTGAAATTGTCAAAAAAGTGCTCCAGAACACAAATAAAAGGCTGGTATGGATTCGTAAATAAAAAAAGTGATTTCCTGTTAAAAATGACAATTTTTAACATTAAATTAAGGACTTATAGTATCAGTTTAGATTTTTTTTGTTTGAATGGTGTTTGATGTCACTTTCAGCAATTTTTTAACTATATCATAGCCTTTATTTTTCTATTGGAAAGAGGAAGCAAGAGTACCCTGAAAAAAATCCACAATCTTTGATAGAAAAACTGGCAATCCTTGTAAATTAAGATTGGAAGTAAGCACACCCTGCCCACAGTGAGACTCGAACGAAGCCATGACTCAATGTTGTGATCCATATTAGTTGACTAAGTACCTTTACCACTTGGCCACAAAGGTCCCGAAAGCTTTGTGTTATTGTTGACTGCAAAAAAGGACATTACAGAATGGCATTACCCAAGTTTGACTGAATGGTTCCTTCTACTTGTTACATCTGTAAGAACTTCATTAGTCTCTTTTTTCCAACATTATCTTTACAGTTTTTAGCTCACCTGACCCGAAGGGTCATGTGAGCTATTGCTGACACTTGGCGTCCGTCGTCTGTCGTCCGTCATCCGTCGTCTTTTCAAAAATCTTCTTCTCTGAAACCACTTGACAGAATGCAACCAAACTTGGTATGGTTGATGCTTAGCATGTCCTTTACCAAACTATCGTTTGGATTTTTGATTCGTAAAAAAAACATGGTCGCCATGGCTAAAAATAGAACAGGGGGTCAAAATACAGTTTTTGGCTTATAGTTCAAAAAGTATTACAGATACAGGAAAACCGAAGAGACTTTCCTTCTTCAGCATCAAAAGCTCTACAAAGCACTCCATTGGGTCAAAGTCATATGACGACTCCTTGTAGGAGTTATTGCCCTTTAATTGTCAAAATTGATGATTTTTGCCATTTTTGCCTCAAAATCTTGAAAATTATTAGAACTAGAGAAAAAGTTAGCATTGTTTAATTGTTTAAGAGTTATTCCACTTGAACTGTTTTTTTTAATCCGTTTTAATTGATTTTTAAAAATCTTCTCCTCTGAAACCACTGAAAGTACTGCTTTGAAATTTTGTACACATTATCCGTCAAATGTCTTCAACGAAGTTTGCACAAACCATGGCCACAGATTAACCAACATGGCTGCCATGGCTAAAAAATAGAACGTGGGGGGGGGGTCAAAATACAGTTCGAAAAGTATGACAGATACAGGAAAACTGAAGAGACCAGCCTTCATCAGCATCGAAAGCTCTATAAAACACTCCATTGTGTCGAAGTTGTATGATGACTCCTTGTTCGAGTTATTGCCCTTTAATTGTCGAAATTGATTATTTTTGCTATTTTTGCCACAAAATCTTGAAAATTTTTAGAACTTGAGAAAAAGTTACCATTGCTTAAATGTTCTGCTCCATGAGGGCTACAAAAATGACTTTAGGGTCAAGATTGTCTGATTAACCGTTTAGGAATTATTCTCTTAGAACATTTTTTTAATGAATTTTAATTGATTTTAAAAAATCTTCTCCTGTGACCAATGAAAGGACTGCTTTGAAACATTGCACACATCATCTTTAGGATGTCCTCAACCAAAATTGTGCAAATCATTACAGCTGACTACCTACATAGCTACGTTGGCTTAAAATATAAAGGGGGGGGTCAAGGGAGTTTTTGGCTGATAGTTAAAAAAGTATAACAGGTACAGCAAATTTCAAGTGATCATCCCTCCTAAGCATCAAAAGCTCCTCCTTATAGGAGTTATTTCCCTTAAAAGGTCAAAATTAATGACTTTTTCAGAAGTGTTGGTCAATTCCTTTTAGGAACGAAATTCTATATAAAAAAGGGTTGTTTGGTTTCAGGTTCAGGTGAGCGATACAGGCTCCTGAGAGCCTCTAGTTTTTGTTCTGAAGGTTGTAGGTTCTCTCCTGGAACTTCTGCTTCCTTCACCAATAAAAACTTGACACCATGAACCACTGAAAAGTTATTAACTTTGGCATAAACCATAAAACACACAAACAAACATAGAGTATCAATACATTTCTGTCCACAGTGTATTTCATATGTGATATACTAACATATACAGTTTTGTTTCATTTGTTTTATAAGAGTCAAGTAAATTTGTTTATCCATTTTGTGTTATAAATTTTGTATTGTTAGTCGCTGCCAGCATTTCCTTCATCAGTGCAACCTTCAACATCAGCCCTACAGCCATCATTGTGTGCAGCACCCTCCTCTACAGCATCTCTTCTAGCAGCTGCATCCTTGATGCCGACATCTACATCACAAGTGTCAGATCAAGTTACTGAGGAAGAAGGATATGTTCATGCATTGACATCTGAACAGTTTCCTGATGATCAGCCAGAACTTCCTAGGCAACCTCCATTTAAAAGGTTGAGAATGAGAGGAGACTGGTCAGATACAGGACCTCATGCTAGACCAGAGGCTGAAAGGAATTCGGAAGGTAAATATATTTAAAATGGCTTTAAACATTAATTTCAGTTTAGAACATGTTTCATAAATCATCCAAATGTTTTCAAATTTTAAGATTTATGTGTGGGGGGGGGGGGAGTACTGTTGCACATACAGATTTGTTCCCCTGGTTGTTATATGTGGGTATGAAGAGATTTCCATATCAAACTTGTTGGTCAAACAACATTAATTCAGTTCCTGGAAAATTTTATGTTGGAATTTTAAGATGTGCACATGGAAAAATATATTTACTGCTGTAAGGTAAAATTCACAGAATTACCTAGAAAGTACAGGAACTGCTGTAATCCTATACTGGAAGGTTACACATAACAGTTACATTGTTTACAAGCCTAGCAGACAACAGGCCTTGATCTGTGTCACAAATGGCAGTTATTTACATATTGTCACTATCAGTTTTAGAAATATTTTAGAAACCAAAACTGATGTTTTTTTTTGTTATCTATAAATTATAAGTTATAAATTTTAAAATAATTTGTTAAATTATCTTGTGTATATTTTGTATAGGAAGAATTAGACCACCATCAATTATGCAGAGAATGTCCGATATGTTGACAAGATGGTTGGATGGAAATCTCAGAAGAGCTGGTTCTGCAGGTGAAGGTCAACCAGAAATGGCACAAGGAGAATCTTCAGGAAGTTCATTAGCCCAAGATTTAAATTCAGGAAATGCTCAAGCAGATGCTTCCCAAGATGCACCTGCTGAAGAAGACAGTGTAGAAATGGAAGGAGTAGAATCTGGGTGGCATGATATGCCTTCAACTTCAGGTGTTTATTATGGAGTACATGGTAAGGTTTTATAGAAATATTATTATTTTTGATTGGTCGACCTTTATCATTTGTTTTCGATTGTATGCCGCAAAAAACCTATTCATAAATGGTGGGATTATAAGGATTATTTGCCGTTCTTAATTAGTATATTGGTGTATGAAGCTTTATTTAGTTTGTGAATGAGATCTATTATTCATAAACCATAAACTATAGTGTAAATATCACCATTCTTATCGGAGGATATTTTAAGCCATACAAATTTTGTATTAAACACAACTAATTACAGTATTTCTTGTTGTTACTGAATGGTCAAGCTACTAAATTGATCACCATTTTTTTATGTCTGGACAACTAAAGTTGGGGACAAATTTTAGATTTTTGGTCTGTTGGTTGGTCCCTCCCACTTCATGTTGATCTTTGCACTTATTCCTTTTTTTTTATGAAGATGACATGAAACTTTGTACCCAGTTACAACATGAGATCTCTTCAGTGTAAAAAATTCTGTAGGACTGTGCCAGATGTATTGAATTCCAATCTAAATTTGCATGGATTCCTGTCAAAAGTTGTGGATTCTCACTAGATAATTTAGCTTCTGTCTCGATAAAACTGGCTAAACTACATGTACCTGCAAAATTGCTGAAAAAGGTCCATATCTGCACTTTAAAAAGCCTTAGGTGTAGAAAAATGTACTGTTTTCTATTATAATAAAAATAAATTGAAGATCAAGTTTCAAACCTTTTAAACGTTTTTTCTTGTTATTATTATTTTTAACTTTACATATTTCCATTGTTTATAGTAATGACGTTCATTAGAAGCCAGACAAGCATAAGAGTACTGTAAAAAAAGTTGAATATTGAATATTATCATTAGGTGCTAAATGCACATTTCATTAAGCCTGAAAATAATCGTCTTCTCTTGTGTAAAACCTGCTACAATTGTGTATTTTTGACATGACTAATGTTTCATATGTTTTATAGGAGCATCCATTCAGTTACATATTTATAGTTTTGTGTTTTCAGCCACTTAAAAAAGTCTACATTTGCTTTTTCATTTACACTTGCTTGTTTTATTCATTAGGTTCACGTGACACTAGAGCAGAACAGTTTGACAGTGCTAACTCTAGTGGACAAACCATGTCAGAAGAAAGCTCGGAACATATTGAACAGGACATACCCAGTGTTCAGGAATGTAGGTCAGATCACAATTCTACAGAAAGTCTTTCTGAAACTGATAATACTCATATCTGTGATAATAGTAACCATAGCAATGACTCTCATAATTCTAGTGACAATAGGGATTCAAACACGGAGCAGACTTCCTCTCCTACTAGTGCAGATACTGGCTCCGAAGCTAACACTGAGGAGGGTCAGTTGGAACCTGTGATAAGTTTGCATTATTCCACAGAGGGAACTACCAGTAGTACGATAAGACTAGGATTTGCAAGGTTTGAAAATTTGGAAGCAGGAATTCTTCAGAGGAGTGCAGAAAATGCTTCTTTGTCACCATTGGTTACAGAACCTGCTACAACTCAGAATGATGTTTTAGAAGATAGTGTTTTACATGAAGCATCCAGGCTTCCAGAAGACATGGATTCTCATGACTCTGATTCAACTCAAAGAGATGTGAATCCTGACTTTGAAACGGTGCAGGAAATGACTGCAAATTATGAAAGGGAGATAACTGAGAATTTAGATACAGAAAGGAGAGAAGAAAGCAGTTCTAATTCCAATATTTCTAGTCAGACTGTTACAATGTCAGGTAACAATGAATCTCATATGCTTACTGAATTGAGTTCTGAACATTTAGAAACTTTACCTAATAATGATGCCAATGAGGGTTATACTGCTGCAGGTCAAAGTTCAGAGGGAGGGTCAAATTCACCTCAGATTTCACACTTGCACATAAGACCTGGAGATGACACAAACAGTTCACTCTCAGAGCATAGAGGAGAGAGAGGTATGTGTTTAATCATCATGTGTATTTTTTAACGAAATTAAAACCCAGTGTTTGTTTCTAAACCACATGTAAATGATGACTTTACCAGAAATATTTTAATTGGGTTAGTGGGTCATCATAAGGTACTTCAAATAAACTGAAAATCTTCCAAGTTTAACATCGAATTACATGTATTTAAAATTGTATGCATGGTTAAGTACATATTACATGCACAATGCTTTCATATACTTTATGTATACTGATATGTAAAATAAAGTACAATATAAAAAGGAGAATCTGGTTTTAAAACAATATAAAAACTTTTACATTTAAAAATGGATTGTGAAGATAGATTTCACAGCATATATACAGTGTTCCAGTTAGGGGGAAATATAAGGGTGCTGTGTCCTGCCCTAAAATTACAGTACACAAGTTTCCTGATTTGTGCCCTTATCACTCTTAAGTGACCCATTTCATTTTCTTTTCTAACTTGAGAGTAATTGTAGTGGTTTTATACCTAATCAATTAATTAGACTATTGTCACCTGACAATTTTGATTACATAATCAGTTGTACACAGTGGGGACACATGCAAAGGTAACATGGTCAGGCTACATGTACTTCCATTTATTGAATATTAAGGTCTCTGATCCTTTTATAGTCTTTATTATACTTCACAAACAAAAACACAAGCTGATATATCTGTGAACAGTTTTACATAAATGGCCACTGGAGATCAGGATAGGAAATTATTGGATGTTAGGACACATTTTGCATGTACAGAACATTTCAAGTTTTGAACCTTCAAAAATGTTATAACTATAAAAAAAAATTATTGATTGCATTATTTTTGGTCATTTGGCTTAATTATTATCCAGATCGATTGGAAATAGCTTAAACATTTTATTGCCCTGTGGACACAGAAACCCTGACTTGTGAGGATGTTAACAAAGGATTTCTTCTTATATTTGTCACAGCATCATGTTTATTATTTTTAATAAAACAGTGAAAGCTGACTCTCTGCTGCATTTTTCTTTGTTCAATAGTGAAGGGTAATAATACTTAAGGAAACTAGTACAAACCAAACAAGAATAGGGAAATCTATGGAGTAGATATGAACTCAGTTCCGAGTCTCTATTCTTTTTATGCTAGTTTTACTGAATAATTCATTGATTAACAGTTAAAAAAAAGTTTTAATATTTACAGAACCCCACATTGACGTACTAGAAGCCCCACCCCCTGCTCCAAGACAGAGGAGAATAGGTAGGAGTGGTCCATCAATGGGTAACATACAGTTAGGATTAGAGGTGGATAACAGTGATGAGGATCCGGAGGAGGAGACAGGAGACAGTAGGGGTAGTAACAGGTACTTTTGGTGGTGATTAAATTCAAAAGGCATAACTATAATGTCTAAATATAAATAGTGTGAATATTTGTGATAGACTTTGGCAATCTTGTATTTGTTATATCATATCTACCCAAGCTTCATTTGTTTGTTTGTTTGAGTGGTGTTGAACGTCAGTTGTATCAGTTTTTTTTCTCGCCTGCAATGATAGTCGCTGGAGGCGAGACATTTGTATGGGAATCTGGCGGCGGTGGCATAAAGACTTAGACATCTTGCTTCATATCTTTGTAAGCCCAAGACATTGGTCCATCAAATTTGGTCCAGTGGTAGCTTATGATGAGTATTTGTCAGTAAGTCACTTGTCACCTGACCTGCACCTCAATTTCACGGTCCAGCAACTATGTTAATGTTTTTGGGTTAAGGCAGTTCCTCTGTAACCATGCATGGTAGGATAACAATATTTGGTTTATAGGTTGCTGATGAATAGTACATGACTGTCTGGTAGGTGTCACCTGCCCTTGACCTCAATTTCATGGTCCAGCGACTACCTTAAAGTTTTTTGGTTACGGCAGTTCCTCTATAACCACACATGGTAGAATGACAACATTTGGTATATAGGTTGCTGATGAATAGTACACAACTCTCTTGTAGGTGTCACCTGACCTTGACCTCAATTTCACGGTCCAGTAACTACATTTAAGTTTTTGTATTAGGGCAGTTCCTCTGTAACTATGCATGGTAGGGTGACAATATTTGGTATACAGGCTGCTGGTGAAGAGAACCTGACTGTCTGGCCAGTGTCACCTGACCTTGACCTCAATTTCATGGTCCAGCAACTATGTTACAGTTTTTGGATTAGGGCACTTCCTCTGTAACCATGCATGGTAGGATGACAATATTTGGTATATAGATTGCTAATGATTAATACATGAGTGTCTTGTAGGTTTCAACTGACCATGACCTCAATTTTATGGTCCAGTGACTAAGGTAAAGTTTTTGGATTAGGTCTGTTTCTCTTTAACTATGCATTGTATATTTGAAATGATAACAATTGAATGCCATTTCCGTAATGCTTATGACATAATTTTGTTTCGTTACTGATGTGTAACGCAGGCGAGACATTTTTCTGTGTCCACACTTATTGTTGTTAGTTATCCGTCCGTCCTTTTGTGTTTGTCCATCCATAACAAAAATTTCTGTTGCAGTTTTCTAAGCAACTATAGGATGCATAAGCCTGATATTTTGCATATTGCTTTATCCTATAGTACCATATGGTGTATATTAGCTCAAAGATTTATTTATCTACTTTTAAAAGAAGAGGCCTTGAGTACTGTAAATGTAATTTAGGGTGCTGTTCAGTTTAACTATAGTAGTATTGTCTTTCATGCTTATTTATACAACTTTAATTTTTCCCTCAATTTTTATGCTGTTTGTATTGTGGTATGAGCATGCAATTGTTGAATAGTTATTATTATCTATCTAGAAAACACTGAAGTTACAAGGTTGTAGTTCAATTTCATGACAGTACTTATACTTAAGTTTTAGAAGCAGTCAATATATATCAGTGTCTTTTATTGTTTTTGTTTTTGTAATAAACTCAAAGAAGTAAAGTTAATTGTATTGATTAAAAATAACTTTCACACTTTCTGCCTCTTTATCACAGAGACAGCCTGGAGAGACATATTACAGCTATAAAGCTACAGGAACTGTACAGGAAAAGACAGGAAGAAAAGGAAAAAGAAGAAATGGAGATGAGAAATGTTTATCAACCAACATTTAAAATGAAATTCAAAGGTCACAGAAATGCAAGGACTATGGTAATCTTTGGAAAATGTATAACTTTGGAAATGTTTTCAGTTAGTTTGGTCAAATTACTTACGTTATGTTTACTGGTCAGCAACAGATTATGTTCTCCTCTGAAACTGCTAAACTAATTTTAACCTGTTGGCCCTCACTCCCTTTTAGTTTTTTTGCAGTTGTTCCAGGAAAGAATGTTTTGGGAGACCATTTTGTCTAAAAAAAACCCTAATTCTAGTTGACTTTATATATCATGTTCTTGTTGGCACACATTTGTAGAAGAAATTATTTTTATTTCTCCAAGTTAGAGCAAGAGGCAACATAAATAATTTTCAGGATTTGCTTCTTATCAATATTAACTCAGAAAAATTTTAATACTTGCAATTGGTTGTTTAGAACCTGGTGTATTCAATATGTTTGTAATTTTTCAGATCAAAGAGGCTAACTTCTGGGGAAATGACTTTGTTATGAGTGGTTCTGATTGTGGACATATATTTATCTGGGACAGACATTCTGCCCGTCTGGTGATGTTACTGGAGGGAGACAGACATGTGGTTAATTGTCTTCAACCACATCCATACGATCCTAGTAAGTCAGCGATGTCATTATCATGATTAAAGTGCTAAAGTTTATTAATTAGGTGATGTACAACTGTAAACTGAGTGGAGGAGAAAAGAAAATGATAAATTACTTAACAGAAACAGCTTACCAGATGATTTGTATAAAACCTCTGATGTGAATAGGCTGCTCCATCACGGGTGATGGGACCTCTTTTTAGCTTAGCAGATATAAATTTATCATCCAGACACTAGAAATTGATTGTTTGTACATGTATATTAATCCAATTTATGTATATTTTTTAAGTACAGATGTTTAATGTTAAGTACATTGTATTGATAGAAATAAATTTGATAACAGAAAAGGCCATGTGGCTTTATTTATTGCTCAGATATTTCATGATTACTGAATCTGACACAGCAAATACGGATACAGAATAAATCATGTTTTAGAATAATACTCCATAAATAAAGCTTATAATCTGCATATACAGATCACTTACAGATAAAAGTTGCTTTTCATTCATAATAACAGATTCTATTTACACTTTGATTTTGTTTGTTTGAATGGTATTTTAGAACACTTTCATCAATATCATGGCTAGATACCATGATATAGCTGAAAAATTGCTGAAAGCGGCATTTAACCATAAAAAAGGTCCAGCAAAGTTTTACAGGCTTAGAATGGAAATACATGACTTGGTACAGTGACATGTTATTCTAAATATATACTTGAAATTCAAATCAGGTGAGCTTCATTTCTTTATCACGAACCTTGTTTATAAAATAAGATGAAATTTTTACACACTAAAACCAAGTACTGCCACTTATAATGAGAAATGTATAGAAGTTCATTTATTTATATCTAAATGGTTTTGTGTGCTTGCAGTCCTAGCATCTAGTGGTATAGATTATGATATTAAGATCTGGGCACCATTGGAGGAGTATCCAAACTTCAATGAAGATGTAGCTAATGAGGTAACAATTAAAATATTACATAAACTGTCCATCTTTGTGGCACAAATTTCTGAAAGATCAAAAATTGATATTGACAGCTCCTTGGAGTGTAGGATATTAAGTTCTAATGTGTACTTTCATTGAGTTTCTATTGACATCTTTTCATTTATTGTATTTGCATTAAACTATGTTGACAACCGATTTGAAACTGGTTTTCCCATCAAAATTATTCAAGTGCATTCAGTATTTTTTTTATTTTGAGTTTTAGTTACATTATCTAATTGTTTATACCCAGTGACCAAGCATTTGTGTCTGTAACACTTTCTAAGATTTGTGATTTAACTTTGTAACTATTGTGAAAGTATCTGTCATGTACAACTTATTTCCTCAATATAAATGATGTAGGTATAAGGCTAAAAAGAGCGCATTGATTCTACTGACTGGTCTTTAATGAGAATATGCAGTGGTTGTAAAGGTTTAATTTAAATATCATTATTATAGATTATGTCAAGAAATGAGATCATGTTAGAAGAGACAAGAGATACTATAACAGTTCCTGCTGCATTTATGTTACGTGTTCTGGCTTCCCTTAACCAGATCAGAGCAGGTTAGTTATGTTATGTGTTCTGGCTTCCCTTAACCAGATCAGGGCAGGTTAGTTATGTTATGTGTTCTGGCTTCCCTTAACCAGATCAGGGCAGGTTAGTTATGTTACGTGTTCTGGCTTCATTTAACCAGATCAGGGCAGGTTAGTTATGTTACATGTTCTGGCTTCCCTTCACCAGATCAGATCAGGTTACTGTGAAAGTACTTAAATTCGTGGGTATCAATTTTCGTGGTTTGGTGAAATTTTACATGTTCGTGGGTTCTTAAATTCGTGGACTGACGATTTCCAAAAATGCAAAAAGTGAGGTAGTGATCAAAATAAATGATTACAGCAGAATCATTTACACTGTTGATAATAAACATCAACATATAAAGAAGATAAAACAGTTTCATTACATGATTTTGTTTACGTGCGTGGTAACGAATGTAAAATTAACAACACGGAAATCAATAGCTAATTATAAACACGGTAATGTATTAATTAATTGATTAATTGCAATAAAGGGGCCTCGGTGGCCGAGTGGTCAAGGTAGTTCGTTTACTATTGATCACGTGGTGTGTCAACACTGAGATTGCGGGTTTGATTCTCACTGCAGGCAGGGTGTACTCGACTCCTATCTTAATTGACAAGGATTGCCAGTTTTCCTACCGCAGGTCGGGGGTTCTCTCCGGGTACTCCGGCTTCCTCCCCCAATAAAAACTGGACGCCATGAAATAGCTGAAAAATTGCTGAAAGTGGCGTTAAAACACCATTCAAACAAACAAACAAACAATTGCAATAAAAACTACTTTGACTCTATTTAATTCTCTAATTGTTATCTATAGA
The DNA here is from genome assembly GCA_944474755.1 of Limnoperna fortunei. Taxonomy (NCBI): domain Eukaryota; kingdom Metazoa; phylum Mollusca; class Bivalvia; order Mytilida; family Modiolidae; genus Limnoperna; species Limnoperna fortunei. The sequence continues at coordinate 42,171,972 of OX104118.1, read as the reverse complement.
AGCATTCCTAGCCAAAGGGCATTTGTCACTTCATGTGTTGAGTATAGCAATAAATACAAGGTGTAATTTAATGTAATTTGTGCCACGATCGGTATTATCACAACATCCATTTGATATAGCGTGTCATTGATATGAACTAATAAAGATAAAGTATAACTTATCTTTTAAATATTTTATTTGTTATTTTAATTTATGTTCAAAGGAGCAACCAAACTCATAATTCCGATAATAATTTGTTACTTTTTAACATCGAAAATGAACACCTCATATATCCCCACATTGACCGGAAGTCGATGTTTCTTCGTACGCTTTACAATTAAATAATACCTACATTTAATAAAAACACAATTCCAACATGAAACCTGTAACATAATCATTAAGATGGATTTTGAGCTGAACATTAGTAATGGATCGAACCACAAAATCATATATTACATTTACAAATAAATGTCAGATCTCGGACATTTTCAGATCGTTGCTCCCAAGTTCCCATGGGTTAATGAAGTTTTATTCTTCGTTGGATTTTTAATTTCCTGGTCCGAGGCCTCCACAAAAACCACGAAAATTGATACCTCACGAATAAAAAGTATTTCACAGTAGTTATGTTACATGTTCTGGCTTCATTTAACCAGATCAGATCAGGTTAGTTATGTTACATGTTCTAGCTTCACTTAACCAGATCAGGGCAGGTTAGTTATGTTACGTGTTCTGGCCTCCCTTCACCAGAGAGAGCCGGTTAGTTATGTTATGTGTTCTGGCTTTCCTTAACCAGATCAGGGCAGGTTAGTTATGTTATGTGTTCTGGCTTCATTTAACCAGATCAGGGCAGGTTAGTTATGTTAAGTGTTCTGGCTTCCCTTAACCAGATCAGATCAGGTTAGTTATGTTACATGTTCTGGCTTCCCTTAACCAGATCAAGGCAGGTTAGTTATGTTACGTGTTCTGGCTTCCCTTAACCAGATCAGATCAGGTTAGTTATGTTACATGTTCTGGCTTCCCTTAACCAAATCAGATCAGTTAGTTATGTTACATGTTCTGGCTTCCCTTAACCAGATCAAGGCAGGTTAGTTATGTTACGTGTTCTGGCTTCCCTTAACCAGATCAGATCAGGTTAGTTATGTTACATGTTCTGGCTTCCCTTAACCAGATCAGATCAGGTTAGTTATGTTACATGTTCTGGCTTCCCTTAACCAGATCAAGGCAGGTTAGTTGTGTTACATGTTCTGGCTTCACTTAACCAGATCAGAGCAGGTTAGTTATGTTAAGTGTTCTGGCTTCCCTTAACCAGGTCAGGGCAGGTTAGTTATGTTATGTGTTCTGGCTTCACTTAACCAGATCAGAGCAGGTTAGTTATGTTACATGTTCTAGCTTCACTTAACCAGGTCAGGGCAGGTTAGTTATGTTACATGTTCTGGCTTCCCTTAACCAGGTCAGGGCAGGTTAGTTATGTTATGTGTTCTGGCTTCACTTAACCAGATCAGAGCAGGTTAGTTATGTTACATGTTCTAGCTTCACTTAACCAGGTCAGGGCAGGTTAGTTATGTTACATGTTCTGGCTTCCCTTAACCAGATCAGAGCAGGTAAGTTATGTTATTTGTTCTGGCTTCACTTAACCAGATCAGGGCAAGTTATTTGTTACATGTTCTGGCTTCATTTAACCAGATCAGGGCAGGTTAGTTGTGTTATGTGTTCTGGCTTCACTTAACCAGGTCAGGGCAGGTTAGTTATGTTACATGTTCTGGCTTCACTTAACCAGATCAGAGCAGGTTAGTTATGTTACATGTTCTAGCTTCACTTAACCAGGTCAGAGCAGGTTAGTTATGTTACATGTTCTGGCTTCACTTAACCAGGTCAGGGCAGGTTAGTTATGTTACATGTTCTGGCATCACTTAACCAGGTCAGGGCAGGTTAGTTATGTTACATGTTCTGGCTTCCTTTAACCAGATCAGAGCAGGTTAGTTATGTTACATGTTCTGGCTTCCCTTAACCAGATCAGATCAGGTTAGTTGTGTTATGTGATCTGGCTTCCCTTAACCAGATCAGGCAGGTTAGTTATGTTATGTGTTTCGGCTTCACTTAACCAGATCAGAGCAGGTTAGTTGTGTTATGTGTTTTGGCTTCCCTTCACCAGATCAGAGCAGGTTAGTTATGTTATGTGTTCTGGCTTCCCTTAACCAGATCAGAGCAGGTTAGTTGTGTTATGTGTTTTGGCTTCACTTAACCAGATCAGAGCAGGTTAGTTGTGTTATGTGTTTTGGCTTCTCTTCACCAGATCAGAGCAGGTTAGTTATGTTATGTGTTCTGGCTTCCCTTAACCAGATCAAGGCAGGTTAGTTGTGTTACATGTTCTGGCTTCACTTAACCAGGTCAGCGCAGGTTAGTTATGTTACATGTTCTGGCTTCCCTTAACCAGGTCAGGGCAGGTTAGTTATGTTACATGTTCTGGCTTCCCTTAACCAGATCAGAGCAGGTTAGTTGTGTTACATGTTCTGGCTTCACTTAACCAGATCAGGGCAGGTTAGTTGTGTTACATGTTCTGGCTTCACTTAACCAGGTCAGGGCAGGTTAGTTATGTTACATGTTCTGGCTTCCCTTAACCAGGTCAGGGCAGGTTAGTTATGTTACATGTTCTGGCTTCCCTTAACCAGATCAGAGCAGGTTAGTTGTGTTATGTGTTCTGGCTTCACTTAACCAGGTCAGGGCAGGTTAGTTATGTTACATGTTCTGGCTTCCCTTCACCAGATCAGAGCAGGTTAGTTATGTTATGTGTTCTGGCTTCCCTTAACCAGATCAGGGCAGGTTAGTTGTGTTACATGTTCTGGCTTCACTTAACCAGGTCAGGGCAGGTTAGTTATGTTACATGTTCTGGCTTCCCTTAACCAGATCAGAGCAGGTTAGTTATGTTACATGTTCTGGCTTCACTTAACCAGGTCAGGGCAGGTTAGTTATGTTACATGTTCTGGCTTCCCTTCACCAGATCAGAGCAGGTTAGTTATGTTATGTGTTTTGGCTTCACTTAACCAGATCAGAGCAGGTTAGTTGTGTTATGTGTTTTGGCTTCCCTTAACCAGATCAGAGCAGGTTAGTTATGTTATGTGTTCTGGCATCACTTAACCAGGTCAGGGCAGGTTAGTTATGTTACATGTTCTGGCTTTCCTTAACCAGATCAGAGCAGGTTAGTTATGTTATGTGTTCTGGCTTCACTTAACCAGATCAGAGCAGGTTAGTTATGTAATGTGTTCTGGCTTCACTTAACCAGATCAGAGCAGGTTAGTTGTGTTATGTGTTTTGGCTTCCCTTCACCAGATCAGAGCAGGTTAGTTATGTTATGTGTTCTGGCTTCACTTAACTAGATCAGAGCAGGTTAGTTGTGTTACGTGTTTTGGCTTCTGTCAACAAGATCAGAGCAATTTATTTATGTTACGTGTTCTGGCTTCCCTTAACCAGATAAGAGCAGGTTAGTTATGTTATGTGTTTTTGCTTCCCTTCACCAGATCAGAGCAGGTTAGTTGTGTTATGTGTTCTGGCTTCACTTAACCAGGTCAGGGCAGGTTAGTTATGTTACATGTTCTGGCTTCCCTTAACCAGGTCAGGGCAGGTTAGTTTTGTTATGTGTTCTGGCTTCACTTAACCAGGTCAGGGCAGGTTAGTTGTGTTACATGTTCTGGCTTCCCTTAACCAGATCAGAGCAGGTTTGTTATGTTATGTGTTCTGGCTTCCCTTAACCAGATCAGAGCAGGTTAGTTACGTTATGTGTTCTGGCTTCCCTTCACCAGATCAGAGCAGGTTAGTTATGTTATGTGTTCTGGCTTCACTTAACCAGATCAGAGCAGGTTAGTTATGTTATGTGTTTTGGCTTCCCTTAACAAGATCAGAGCAGGTTAGTTATGTTATGTGTTCTGGCTTCCCTTAACCAGATCAGAGCAGGTTAGTTATGTTACATGTTCTGGCTTTCCTTAACCAGATCAAGGCAGGTTAGTTGTGTTACGTGTTCTGGCTTCCCTTAACCAGATCAGAGCAGGTTTGTTACGTTATGTGTTCTGGCTTCCCTTCACCAGATCAGAGCAGGTTAGTTACGTTATGTGTTCTGGCTTCCCTTCACCAGATCAGAGCAGGTTAGTTATGTTATGTGTTCTGGCTTCACTTAACCAGATCAGAGCAGGTTAGTTACGTTATGTGTTCTGGCTTCCCTTCACCAGATCAGAGCAGGTTAGTTATGTTACATGTTCTGGCTTCCCTTAACCAGATCAGAGCAGGTTAGTTATGTTATGTGTTTTGGCTTCCCTTCACCAGATCAGAGCAGGTTAGTTATGTTATGTGTTCTGGCTTCCCTTCACCAGATCAGGCAGGTAAGTTATGTTATGTGTTCAGGCTTCCCTTAACCAGATCAGGGCAGGTTAGTTGTTACATGTTCTGGCTTCATTTAACCAGATCAGGGCAGGTTAGTTATGTTATGTGTTCTGGCTTCCCTTCACCAGATCAGAGCAGGTTAGTTGTGTTATGAGTTCTGGCTTCCCTTAACAAGATCAGAGCAGGTTAGTTGTGTTATGTGTTTTGGCTTCCCTTCACCAGATCAGAGCAGGTTAGTTATGTTATGTGTTCAGGCTTCACTTAACCAGATCAGGGCAGGTTAGTTGTTACATGTTCTGGCTTCATTTAACCAGATCAGGGCAGGTTAGTTATGTTATGTGTTCTGGCTTCATTTAACTAGATCAGGGCAGGTTAGTTGTTACATGTTCTGGCTTCATTTAACCAGATCAGGGCAGGTTAGTTATGTTATGTGTTCTGGCTTCATTTAACCAGATCAGGGCAGGTTAGTTATGTTAAGTGTTCTGGCTTCATTTAACCAGATCAGGGCAGGTTAGTTATGTTATGTGTTCTGGCTTCATTTAACCAGATCAGGGCAGGTTAGTTGTTACATGTTCTGGCTTCATTTAACCAGATCAGGGCAGGTTAGTTATGTTATGTGTTCTGGCTTCATTTAACTAGATCAGGGCAGGTTAGTTATGTTATGTGTTCTGGCTTCATTTAACTAAATCAGGGCAGGTTAGTTGTTACATGTTCTGGCTTTACTTACTTCCTATTAAATAAACTGCGGAGAGATCAATAGTATTTAATCAATGGGACACTTGTCCCTGACCAGCACCAACTTGTGCACAGGAAAACCTTTATTTACAATAGTGAACTTTCAGTTCATAAAACATTACTAAGTCATGTGTATACAGTTCTTTAACATTCTTTGTAAGTATTTAGTTTAACTGTTTTATAAATCTAGAACATAAAGTGAAAAAATTGCCGAGATGAACAAGGTTGGGAAAGGTAGGGGCACCATTATTATTACAGGGGTTGATGAATCTATTATTTTTTCATAATTATCCTTATTCCAGTATTTCTTGGTTCATTTCAGGAAGAGCTTCTGTAAGCAGACCAAACCAAGAACAGGGATCCAGTGATTCTGAATGATATGGGTTATGTCCCTTAGTTTAATAAATTCTGATTTCATAACTCTTGACTAACTTAATAGTCTAAATTGTTGTACTCAATTTGTTGTATATTCATACAAAGTAAGTTTTATAGATAAACATGTTGTAGAATTGTAATTAGTTAGCACTAACGAAAAAAGTCCCAATACTATATCTGTTCTGTAGGTGGATAAACTTAAAATAGAAAAAAAACATTTGCATAAGAATCATTACTGCAGTTTATCTGTAATTATAGGTTGCAGTACAGGATCTAAACTAAACACATTTTCTGAGCTACAGTTTTTTCATATTTTCTTTTTTGTCCTATCAAAATGTTACATTTACATGGTTACATTTCCTTTGTTGTCATGGTTATCAAGAATATATGATACCAGGGCCAGATAATATACAACATTCAAGACCAAAGATGCATAATGATATTATAGATTTAAACACATTTTATTAAGATGAGCTTATTAGATAAAGATTAATTAGTAAAGACATTGATTAAGTTTGATATGATCTTTTGTTTATTTTTTATCACAAAGTTTGGTAGTCCAATATTAATCCCCATATTACATGATATATCTAGTTAACTTTTATTTCTTACAGGAATTTTCAGAAGTATGGGTTCAATGTATTCAGTGGGTATCTTACATATACCCTTAAGTATATAATTATGTACATTTTTAGAACATACACAATTTATCGATAAGAAACTAGGTGGAAAATTAGGCTCTGCCAGACACAAGCAAGACACAACTATAATTTAATTTTTGTACAATGTACAGAATGACAGATTTTGTTTTTATCCTGCAGTGTCCTTAAGATATTATCATTTTCAGATTCTCTCAAAACAGTTGAAAGAAAACTACACCCTTTTGAAACAGACAAAAGGGAGGACAGAATAAACTGATTTTCACATTTACTGGTCATTCACCATTCACTCATACACAAATTTTGTACAGGTATAAGTTATTTACAACATGAATAAAGACTAAATATTTTGGTATACCTTGATTGTATACCAAATGTAATTAATGCAGGGATAAACGTTTAGACAACAGAATCATGTAAATCTTTTAGAACTGGAATACGTTTTTATAACTCCTGATCCTATCCACAACTCCCCCTACACCACTGCATAGAATTTAATTAAACGTTAGTCACACTGTGCAATTGTGACCTATTGTTTACAATTTTGATTGGAATGATATTTGGGGTTTGTCGTCGCAAAACAAGGACTTTGACATTGGGATTAGTGAGGGGTATCAATAAGTGAACGTCTTTTACTATTTTTTATGTTTGGTTTTGTGTTCAGCCACAGGTAACTCTATAATAGGTGTGGCATTAAAATCTATGCAATAAACCTTTGGTCTGTCAACTTCATAAGCTGGTGACAATTTGTTTATAAATATTTCTGTGTTCCTTAAAATACAGTTATTGTTATTGCTTTATGTAACAATAAAAAAAGTTGACAACAATTTGAGTCTTTTTATATTTAATGTTACATTCAGTAAATAGTACTGAAGGATGTATTCCCCAAAACCTATACGTGCCATCTTTTGTAAACAAAAGTATTTTACCTTTTTCTTGGAATTTCATAATGGCATTTGTTGTGCAACTTCAATTTATATCATTCTTAAGGATAACATTGATACAGAAAGAAAAAGTCCCTATCTATGGTGGATTATTTTTAATTGGAACAGGTCTATTAAGATGTAATTATTTATATATTTTTTTATAATATCTCAAAATAAGAAATCAAGTTATTTTATTATTTGTTTTTTGCATTTATTGATGTCAATTTCTGATTGTGTGTGTTGTTTAGTGTTTGCAAACTTGTTATTGTTTGTTTTTAATTGTGGGATGTTAAAATTCTTCAATTTAGTCATGTTATAGAACATGTCTAAGTTTCCTTGTATAAAATTTCACACATTATATTATAGCACAAACAATTGACAAAAATTATTACTTTCATTTTTTAAGAAACAAAATATATTTGAATAGTTGTAAATGATTTCATTTTTTTCAGGTCTTTTATCCATGGTAAAACTTGTTTGAAAAATTAAAATGTCATAAATAATTATTCAAGCTAGTAGACATTTTATGTTTTTGTTAAAAATAATCATTTTGTTGGGTATTGTACTCCAGGTTAAAAATGACTGAAAAGGCTGCTTTCTTTGTACAACCATATTGTGTTGAATTTTTTGTATAGTTTTAGTAAGACACTGGTGTTTTTTGTCCTTATATTTAATTATCTCTGTTACTGTGATACAAATAATCATGTTATAAGTTTGGATTGAACATTAAAAAAATTATGTTTATTGTTGTTATTTTTTTTGTTCCATTGTTCATGAATTGAGCTACACTAATCCTAATCCTGATGAAATTTGATGCATTTCTGATGTACATGCTTTTTGTTTGTCCTGTTCCATTTGTCTACATTGAGCTTTTCAGACTTCTTTTTAAGAATCATACAGCTATTTGAATTCAACAAACCCATGTTACCCCTCACTTGAAAATATGCAGAAAATAAAAATTTACAATAATTTCAAATTCAATTATTTTGATCATCAAGTGTCTAAAATAAATCCATACGAGTCTTTGTGTTTCTCTGTGAACAATCTGTAAATGATTATATCTTTCACATCAGGTTGATGTTGGTTCCCAGCATACCCCAACAAAATGTCACACAAGGCTAAATATTTACCTTATAGAAACATTACTTCGGTTGCGGGATTTTTTTACACCCTACGCCTACAACTAACTTACTGCCCTTGGTCGGACGGCAGAAACAGTACTGATATTTGTTGAGCATAAATCAATTAATTAATGGAATAACTATTGTGATTGGACAGATTTGACAAGAGGAAAATTAACGGGCAACTTGGAGAAAAACAGCTGACCATCCAATCAAAAAGAGCTGAATGTCTAAATCACATGGCATTCAGATGCTGCAGATGAGTAAGGAGTGCATGCCTTTAATTAGATACCCGTCTGGTAACTTCTTTTGTCTTGGGGAAAAGTAAAAATCCTGTAAGAGCAATTCAACATATCTTTAATGTGATTCAAATAAACAAATTCAAAGTAAAAATATGATTTTTCACACTTCAACTGTCATGACTGTGATCGTTAGTGGTGAAGACAACACACTTCTATTTAAAGTCGGTTCCTCTTATTAACATATAAACATAAGCTCTGCAAAACTTTTAACCGATAGTGGTAATAGTTTGTTTGTTTTGAATGGTGTTTTAACGCCACTTTCAGCAATTTTTCAGCTATTTCATGGCGTCCAGTTTTTATTGGGGGAGGAAGCCGGAGTACCCGGAGAGAACCCCCGACCTGCGGTAGGAAAACTGGCAATCCTTGTCAATTAAGATTGGAGTCGAGTGGTAATAGTAGCTTGTTCAATAATTTATTGACCATCTTCGTGTAAATTAACAACAAAAACGCAAAACAATTTTTTTGCGATACATGTATTATCCGATGTGGACACGCAAACTGATTTTGAAAGCCGAATAAGAATTATTCAATAAGGGAGCGTGAACGATATCGTTTTCATATTGGAATCTGAATTGACCAATTAGCGAATGAGAATCTAAAATTGTTCTTGTTCAACCAATCATTTGTCTTGTCAAATACAAAATTTGTATAAAAATCTCAGCAATGGATCACCTATAGCGAATTAAATGTACATGTATTTAGCCTTAACGTTAACATATGCTGAGAAAACTAGAGATCGGAACAAATTTCCAAATGAAACCAGTGGCATTAGACCGAGAAACAAGGTTCATAACCGAACGATAAATCTTAATGACTATTCGATAACTACAGTTTCAGCGCAGAAAACCGGATATACAGCACGAAAACAGCAAAATCTGTTTTCTACAGTTTTGTGACTATCGACTGCAATAACTATTTGTATTTTTCATCGTCAAGTATCACATTATCTGCAGCGAACATACAATTTCATTACAAAGATATCAAAAATAAACAAAGGTACCCACTGGTATCAAAAATATTACAATAAAAAGCTATGCACATACAGATTTTCTGCAATGTTAGCAATTACTTAGCAAGTGAACTGTACATGTAATTCCAATTTACGCTAATAGCTTAGTTTTGCCTGATTTAAAAACGCCAGTCCATCATAAGTCTCATCTCATCTTCGATTATGACGTTACGGGTCTGTACAGGCTTTTGTGCAAAGACACGCACGGAAGCAAAATGCAACTATGACGTTGTGTATAGAAACCAGTCATGCCAACAGATTTGGCGCAATCATGTTCGCCATAAGTTTGCTCGTGAAATCTATTCTTATCATACTTCCATTCTTGTGCCACAAATCAAGTGATGACTATGGGTAAGTGTTTTCTTAGTATTTATTTAACTGTTACAAAAAGGCGCGAAACTTAAAAAAAACCGCATAACACTGCCAAACAGTTTAATAAATGGTTTCTTTACTAAAACGTAAATACTGAAATATGGTTTAATTATTATTTCAGAGAAGAGTATGTTTTAGACCCAGATCAGTTAGAATTCCTCCCGTATGAGGTATGTTTATTAATACTGTATTACCGTGCTACAAGATAATGAATTTATTTTTTTGTTTTTAACAAAACAGTTAATTATTCAGCTGCGTTTTCATAAGTTATTTCTAGGGGGCCTCGGTGGCCGAGTGGTTACGGTAGTTCGTCTACTATTGATCACGTGGTCTGTCAACACTGAGATGGTCGGGGGTTCTCTCCGGGTACTCCGGCTTCCTCCCCGAAATAAAAAATTATACGCTTTGATATAGCTGAAAAATTGAAAGTGGCGTTAAAACATCATTCAAACAAACAAACAAAAAATACCCATAAGTTGCTTAAGCTTAAGGTTAACTACAAACAATATTTTCTCCATCAAGGGATAATTTCTGTTCATTAAATGTGCACAACGGACATTTTGTTATTAATCAATAGAGAAAATATTTCTTATCAATAAATTCAAAACATAAGAATAAACTCAACAATTTAGCTTGCGTAATTCTACAAAAAAAAAAAAATCAACACACAGCTGTAAGTGTTCCGAGCGAGTAAAATATTACACCACATGAAACATTTCTTCCACCCTATGACAGAAAGAACTTTCTAACCAATCAAAATTCAGTTTTCTCTTACAGTTTAAAGTACAAGAGTAATATAGATTACAAACAAAAATTGTCAAATACTGTGATGCATCAATGTTTTAATAGACATCTAAAAATTGTTATCAAGTTTCAAATTGGATTGAAAATTAAGACCCCCGTCTGCATTCCTTTAGTTTTTCTTTGGGGGGGGGGGGGGGCATCTATACCTAAAAGGGACTAGCCCTACTATTCCTACGGATAATGGCGCCATATTGGTCTAGAGCAGGTTTATCCAATATTGGACGCTTGGCAATGTCCAAAACGCAAAAAAAAGGTGTTAAATAAAAAAAGAAGTAAACAAATAAATTTATTATATGACTAACATTTATCTTAATTTTGATTGGCCCAGGGTATCATGAAAAGTATTATGCAGACAGAGTGTTAACCTCAAAGTAGATAAAAATAGACTGATATAAAAGTTTTGACTTTTGAGTAGCTAAAAATAGAATATTTATCACTTTTCAGTAGTTAAAAATAGAATTCAACAATGGAGAAGCAAGCATTAATTTGATTGGTTGAATTAAAAACATCAGCCAATCAAAACCATTCTATTTGTGGACATTGGTTCAAAATGGCAGACGAGCAGCAGACAAGTACTGTAACAGTCAATGAACAGGAACTGTTTTTGCCAATTTTTCACAATTGCCCTAATATTACTATAAATTTTAATTGGAAAATGTGAATATTTCAATTTAAAATGTGATAGCTTTACTGTTGTTATATTGAAATAAATTATAAATTTTTATTGTTATCCTTTTTTATTATAGACTTCCAGTGTAAAAGTAAAAATAGTCATATAATAAAACATTCATCGACTTTTATATAGGTTAATACCTGGTTTTATCAACCCTCAAAACTAATATCCACACTCGCCGTTGGCTCGGTGGATATAATTTTTTCAGGGTTGATAAAACCAGGTATTAACCTATATCAAAGTCAATAAATGTATAAAATTATATTCCTATAGATTTTTTTGCGTTATTTCAGGAGACCTATAGTTTTATTCCATTTAAAGATATAGCGAAAGCCATAGCACTGTTAGTTCTGAGTTCTTACAGTATATACCAGCTGATGAGAATGCAGGCAGAAAAAGACGGTAATATATTTTTGATTAGATATAAAATAAATTTAATGTAATATATTTCTGATTCATTACATAATAAATTAAATGTACTGAACAATTTAGATTTATTATTTCATGTTCAACGTAAATAGGAAATAAATTGCAATATTTTTTCCTCAACGGGATTCTGGGTGGGTGATGTTTCGGCAATAATTAGGGAATGAGTGTAAAAAATGGAAGGAACACTAGATGGCGTCGTAAATTTTAGCTTGACACCATTCAGCTAACTTACTGCTACGGGTAATTTTTGTGTTGTATCTGAAAAAAATATTTTAATTATACATACTTTTATATAGGATTTCAGAGGTGCCATATATTATTTTTGTTCGTATTTTGCAGAAGTTCAGATTGTGTCACACCAATTTGATGCAAACCACCCCGAAGCAACAGAGATTGAACAGTTTTATTCAGGTAATTAAAAAATAGTTCACTTTCATTAATGGCAATAAATATTTTTCCGTGGAAAGTAGCCATTAAAATTAACTATCAACACGTTATTGCATTTAAGCAGGAACGAAAATGAACACAACTTTTTAATTTTAGATGAAAAAAACCAACTGTTATCTTTGGAAAAGCAGTCGAAAGAACTCCAAAAAAGATTTACAAAAGCTGATAACTTGTGCAACCAGAGAAAAGAGCTTGACAAACTCAAAGAGGATATAGAATTTGTACAGTCAGCTTGGATTGCTCAATATGGATCATTGGGTCTCATGGAAATTGATCCCTCCGACAGCTCTGTGATCTCGGACAGAGAAGCTACAGATCATTTGGCAAAGATTAGGAAGTTGTTTGGTATGTTCAATTTTAACGGAAAAATTCTTCGAGCAAATCTTTTCTGTAATTGTTTAGGCGGGGCACGAAGTCGCTATATAAGAGTCCACTTGCCTTTCTAGGCCACTGTCATTATTAGGGTAAAACTTCACAGTAATAACGGTAAGAAATGCTTCAATTTGCGGTTTTCGGGCTTCTTCTACAAATAAAAACTGGACGCCATGATATAGCTGAAAAATTTCTGAAAGTGGCGTTTAACAACATTTAATGAATTCTAAAAAGAACAGTCTAACAGTTGACAAATGATTTGTTTACAATATCAAATCTTTATTTTTATAATTTCTTCAAATTGCAGATGAAGAAGTTAAGAAAATCGAGGACTACATGTACGAGGATATGATGGCTTTAGATGAAGTATTAAGAAGGGATATGAGACAGAAGAGTTGGGCAGACATTATGGATATGTAAACCACTGGTAATACTATAGAAAGCTTAATAGATATTCGAATTGTTGACGAAATGCTCGCAAACACAGCAAGCAACAAAAACAACAAAAAAAAAACCAAATAGTATCCGCTATTCCTGACAGGTGAATATATCCTGTTCCACTTCGATATAACGAGACAAGACTCCAAGAATATTCGTTTCATTCTGTTTCACAGATTCTGCATAAGATAAACCAGTTCAATGATGGAAACCAAAGGTACCATTTAAGGGCGACCTCAACCGTACTCTCAATGTGTTCTTTCATTGAGTAACAATCGTATGAAGAAAAACGTAAACTCTTTGACCTATAATGGACTGATAATTAAACTTGACATTATAAGCGTTGCTTGATACGTTTTAAACTACTGCATATCTGTAATAAGGAAGATGTTTTTAAATGTACATAAAGTGCTTGTAAAGCTTATACGTCTTCTTGGAAGCAAGTCTTGCATTCAGTGTTTTTTAAAAATCAAACTCAGTTTTTACGCTTCATTGTCTTCTTTTCGAACTTTTATTGATGACACGGACTGTAATTAGTTAATAACAGATAAGGTGACGTAGTTTTGAATAATGTGTCATTTATATTTTCAGGAAATTGAATTTACTAGTATACAGAACTGCTGTGGAAGATGTCTGCGAAAGCATTTTTTGTGTTAACCTGTAAATTTGAATAATAAAAATAATATTTTTATGTGTTTTATAAAGCTTATAGCTAACTGCAGCACTTTTTACGTTTGTCTTATGAACCAATCAATTAATCAACTTTATTTTTATTACCACATACATTGGTACAGAGAAAAATAGCAAAAAAAAAAAAAAAACAAAAAAAAAAAAAAAAAAAAAAAAACAAACCACAAAACGAACAACAAGAGCCAAAAGTCAAGGGGCAGTTACATTTCCGGAAATAGACAAACATACACAACGCAACACAAAAACAGAAAGAGAGTAGGCTTACCCGAACCCAACAAAAACCATGGATGCACTCAGAGAAGTTTAAAACAATATAAAACAATGCCACATGATACAAACTATATACAATATTTGCAATATGTACAATGGGCCTCGATGGCCGAGTGGTCAAGGTAGTTCATGTTATATTGATCACGTGGTATGTCACCACTGAGGTTGCGAGTTCAAGTCTCACTGCAGGCAGGGTGCACTCGACTCCAATCTTAATTGACAAGGATTACCAGTTTTCCTACCGAAGGTCGGGGTTTTCTCCGGGTACTCCGGTTTCCTCCCCCAATAAAAACTGGACGCCATGATCTAGCTGAAAAATTGCTGAAAGTGGCATTAAACAAATATCAAACAAAACAAAAAACAATATGTACAACACAGTTATATATCTAGGTCAGGAGTGATCAATCTTTTATTTATAATGTTTATAAATTTGCATAAATCAATCAGACTGGCCTTATACTGACAGCTCCATGTTTTATTGAAAAGACGATTCTTTCGTCGCAAAAAATGGAACAGCAGACTAGTAATGATATTCATCGCCAATGTCTGTGTTACACAGAGTGCATTTCCTTGTTTTGCGTTGAATATTTTGCCATCGACCAGATTCAAATGGTAATTTATGATTTACAGCTCGAAATTGACAAAATAGCACAGGATCTTTTCTGTCTAGAAGATAATAATATTTTCTAAACTCAAATTTTTGCTTAAAAATGTTACAGCTTTTCGACAGTTTTCAATACTTTAATTCCAGTGTTGTATAAATTGTTTTTTAAGCAAGTTTAAGTTTATTTTTTAAACCACTCCTCCTTTTTACTATTTGGGTTATTCCAGAGATATGATAAACCACAATCGTCAGGTATAATCTTAACATATTGTAGCCATAAGAAATGGATATTTTTTAAAATTAAATTAATATAACAGAAGTCTGTAAAATATAGAACTTATTTTATCTTGTTTACCTAAAACCATTTAGACCAATATGATTGTAATGATAATACATGTAGTTCTTATCAGTCAAGTTCGTCAACTGTTATATCTGACTCCGCCTTATTTATAATTGACAGTCAGTTACAGTTCTGCACGTGGATCTCTTGGGTTTATGAATACTGTTGTCAATTATACACAAAATCAGTATACAATTATAGTGTAATAAAATGTAATTAGTTGATATGAGTCTTAATTACTAATAGATCTGGAAACCCTAACCAAGGAATACGAATGAGAGCATTCTTTGCTTTACATCTATTGAAAGAGGGTATCGCCAACTTCGCCAAAAAACAACAAAACGAACAACAAGAGCCAAAAGTCAAGGGGCAGTTACATTTCCGGAAATAGACAAACATACACAACGCAACACAAAAACAGAAAGAGAGTAGGCTTACCCGAACCCAACAAAAACCATGGATGCACTCAGAGAAGTTTAAAACAATATAAAACAATGCCACATGATACAGAACAGAACAGAACAGAACAGAACAGATTTTTATTTACCAATTAAAGGTGCCCGTTAGAGGCAGAATCAATTACAATTTAATCAAAGAAAGAAACAAAATCACAAATCCTAATAAATAAACAAAAGTTTCATTTTAACATAATTGTATTCATTATAAGAACATAGATATATAAATGTAATAAGGTTATCCAGTAAGAACTGAGCAAGGGGAGACAACTCTATCATCTTAGCTGATTAATACATTACGCTTTTCTTTCAATTCAACGACTAATTTCAATAAAAGTTTTATAACAAATGTATCTTCATTGCTCATTAACCACAATAATTTATTATCAATACAAAGGTTTTTAAAATTACAATATTTATCATTTATTTCTTCAATAAAAGGTTTTCTAATTTCTTCTAGATTTGGACAATTTAATAAAAAAATGTTTCTCATCCTCCACTTCATTTTTACACATGTAACATATTCTTTGGTGTATTTCTAAGTTGGTATATCTACCTCTTTCTATATTTAAATCATGGTCACTGAGTCTTAATTTTGTTCGATATTTTCTTTGATTTTCAGAACCAATATTTAGATATGGTTCAAGTTGATATATATATTTAAATTTTCTGTAAGTTCTCAACTTATTTCCTACTTTAGCTTTACTTTTAATATCATTATTTATATCTTTAAACCAAATATCAATAAGCTTCATCTTTAGTTTATGTCTAATTTTATTAATAATATATGTATGTTTATAACTGGTTGCATTTAAATACAAATGTTCAATGTTTAAAAATTTGAATATTGTTTGAATACAATTTAACCAAGATTCTTGGTTATTATTTGCCATCTTTTCTGATTCTTTAAAGGCTGCATTTAATATTGTATGATTTTCCCTTTTCTTATTATAAGTGTTGTTATAACTTATCTCATGGAGTCTTAACCAATATTTAACCATGTTTATGTACACATCAAAAATTAGTGGTAGGCATCCAAGCTCTCCTCTCATGCCATTTTTTGAAGTTTTGGAGCTTACTCCTAAAGCATATTGACAAAATTTCAAATTAATATTCTCTTGTTTGAGTTTTTCTATATTTTTTGCCAAAAAATTTTCACTTTCTTTTTGGGTAGCTTTTACTGAAAACTCTCCCCATATTTCTGAACCATAAAGTAATACTGGTTTTACTGTATGATTAAAAATATGAATTAAAGTAGATATTCTTGGTTTCCCTGAAGAAAATGTTTTCTTCAGCTTATAAAATGCTTTTAAACCTTTATTATGAATGTCTAATTTTGCATATGAAAATGTGCCAGAGGCAGCAAAATTTATTCCTAAATAAGTGTATCTTTGTACTTGCTCAATTACCACATTATTGTATGTAAAGAAAATATTTTTTCTTATTCTGCCAGCCTTATTAAATATCAAGACTTTAGTTTTAGAGGTATTAATTTCTAATTGCCACTCTTTAGAAAATGTTGATAGTTTATTAATAGCATTTTGTAAACCAGTTTTACTAGATGATAATAGAACTAAATCATCTGCATATAGTAGGCAACTTAGGTTTGTATTATTTAATACAACGGGATCACAAGATGAATCAAAATGTGATGGTAAATCACTGAGATACAAGTTAAACAAATTTGGGCTTAGATTGTCACCTTGTATACAAACTATATACAATATTTGCAATATGTACAATGGGCCTCGATGGCCGAGTGGTCAAGGTAGTTCATGTTATATTGATCACGTGGTATGTCACCACTGAGGTTGCGAGTTCAAGTCTCACTGCAGGCAGGGTGCACTCGACTCCAATCTTAATTGACAAGGATTACCAGTTTTCCTACCGAAGGTCGGGGTTTTCTCCGGGTACTCCGGTTTCCTCCCCCAATAAAAACTGGACGCCATGATCTAGCTGAAAAATTGCTGAAAGTGGCATTAAACAAATATCAAACAAAACAAAAAACAATATGTACAACACAGTTATATATCTAGGTCAGGAGTGATCAATCTTTTATTTATAATGTTTATAAATTTGCATAAATCAATCAGACTGGCCTTATACTGACAGCTCCATGTTTTATTGAAAAGACGATTCTTTCGTCGCAAAAAATGGAACAGCAGACTAGTAATGATATTCATCGCCAATGTCTGTGTTACACAGAGTGCATTTCCTTGTTTTGCGTTGAATATTTTGCCATCGACCAGATTCAAATGGTAATTTATGATTTACAGCTCGAAATTGACAAAATAGCACAGGATCTTTTCTGTCTAGAAGATAATAATATTTTCTAAACTCAAATTTTTTGCTTAAAAATGTTACAGCTTTTCGACAGTTTTCAATACTTTAATTCCAGTGTTGTATAAATTGTTTTTTAAGCAAGTTTAAGTTTATTTTTTAAACCACTCCTCCTTTTTACTATTTGGGTTATTCCAGAGATATGATAAACCACAATCGTCAGGTATAATCTTAACATATTGTAGCCATAAGAAATGGATATTTTTTAAAATTAAATTAATATAACAGAAGTCTGTAAAATATAGAACTTATTTTATCTTGTTTACCTAAAACCATTTAGACCAATATGATTGTAATGATAATACATGTAGTTCTTATCAGTCAAGTTCGTCAACTGTTATATCTGACTCCGCCTTATTTATAATTGACAGTCAGTTACAGTTCTGCACGTGGATCTCTTGGGTTTATAAATACTGTTGTCAATTATACACAAAATCAGTATACAATTATAGTGTAATAAAATGTAATTAGTTGATATGAGTCTTAATTACTAATAGATCTGGAAACCCTAACCAAGGAATACGAATGAGAGCATTCTTTGCTTTACATCTATTGAAAGAGGGTATCGCCAACTTCGCCAAAAAACAAAGCAGCTGGCAGTAGATGCTTTCAAATTCAGTAATAATTTGCCAAATTTTAATTAATTTTTTTTAAATTTCCTAAATCCCCAGATTTATGAACCATACAAAAGAATCGGCTCTATAATCTTATCAAACAAATCTAACTGACAAGAGACTGAAAGATTATGGTTTTTCCCATTTTCAATCTCATACATCGCCCTTGTTTCTTTCTTCGTTTGAGCTTTGACACAGTTATTTAAATATTCCCATTTCTAATGAGAAATATGCCTAGATTGTTGAATTTGTTTACAGTTTCTAAATAATTACCTTTGTAGCTACATGTTATGTTATTTCAAATTCTTATAATTGAAAAGCAAAGTACTTTAGTCTTCTTTACGTTTACCTTTATTTGCCACATATTGCAATATTCAGAAAATGAATTTAACTGCCTTTATAAATCAGAAGTCAGTGTCGCCTGCATACAGCCGAACAAAGATTATCACAAATATTTAACGAGTGCATTTTCTATTTCATCAGTAATTGTACATATACCCACACAATTTTTATTTATAAAAAAATCTTTCCTGATCGTTTAAAAATAGGGCAAAAAGAAAAGGTGACATATTTTCACCTTGTCTAACGGAATTAGCACATGGGAAAAAATCTGACCTTTTGTTGTTATATATACATTTGATTTGATATTTTTGTACAAATTTTGTATAATTTTATACATTTTTCCATTTCTGTTACTTCAATAATTTAAACCACAAGCCATCACGCCATAATTTACACTGAATATAATAAAAACATTGTCAGAACCTATAAAATATGTTTATTTGTATAACAGGATTTAATGTGTAACAGTAACAGGTTACCAGACTGTGTATCCAACATCAAGCACAACAGTGAATACCTACGTTGTGTTCTGATTTGGTCAATAGTGGGTATATTATACATGCGCACATTTTTGTGTCTGTAAACCACTGCATAAATTAAGTTTTAAAAAGTGGGAAAAATATTTTTAAAACAATTTAGTATTTTTACATTCAGTGAATCAGAATTTGCACTTAAACGTGGGATCGACTCAAAACGAACCGAAATTTGTGTTCACAAAAAAACCTCTTTACGAAGCGCACTTAAAATGTTAAATTGTGTTTTAATTAGCCATTAACTTTTACAATATTGCATTTGAATTAATATATTTAATTAGGAATACATGTACAAGAAAAAAAAAATAAATTCGTAAAGCATGTCGGCCATTGTCATGTGATAAGTCCATCGATGTACACATATAAAGCACACAACCTCTACATTTTAACATTGCTCATGAAATAAAAGACAAACACTTAAATAAGTTCACTGGTAATTGGTCATTGCTTTATTACCTAGGCTAGAACATATTTTTACGGAAGCCCGTTAGTGCCATGTTGTGTTTTATTTTTAAGTCGTTATAACGACTTACTTACTGGTTATAACGACTAAGCTTACTGTTTATAACGACTTAGCTTACTGGTTATATCGACCTAGATTACTCGTTATAACGACTTACTTACTCGTTAAAGCGACTTAGTTTACTGGTTATAACGACTTAGCTTACTCGTTAAAACGACTAAGCTTACTGGTAATAGCGACTTAGCTTTCTCGTTATAACGACTTAGTAACTCGTTATAACGACTTAGCTTACTTGTTATAACGACTCAGTATCTCGTTATAACGACTAACTTACTTGTTATAACAACTTAGCGTACTCGTTATAACAACTAAACAACCTAACTCATCTTAAGAATATGAAGTAGGCTTTTAGTCAAATATCGGGCGAGGCATATATCTCTCAAAATTAAATGAAAATTTGAATACAAGATAAACGTAAAATAGTCGAATGTGTTGTTCATTGATATTGACCACAAAACGCATTACTTATATTGCATGGCATGCATTTCAGATACATTTCAGGTCTGCGAATAGTAGTGGCTTAGAAACTGTAAGAAAAATTTCTTGGACAAACCGTGAACGTACGGAATAGCCGATTATATGGAGCTATGGCACCCACTGAGGCGTAGTCAGTGTGCTTATAATAAGACTAATAAAACTCGATTAACGATTGTTATAAGGGAGCAACCATTTTATTTTTAGGGGGGGGGCTATGGTGAAATCGGAAATAAAAAGGCAGGATGCCAAAAATCAGGAAATAAAAGACAGGACAGTGCTTTAAGTTAACAATGCAGGATGGTGTTTCTGGATAAAAAATTTATATACAATTTCATAAAAAAAGCGCGGCTCCGATTTTTTCCCAAAATAAAAAGGCTGGATGAAAAAATTTCCATAGCCCCTCCCCGAATAAAAATAAAATGGTTGCTCCCTAATGCTAACATATACATTTAACAGATTTAAAGAATGGTAATTAGTCATGTAAGTACAAATCTAAATCTTTTTTATTTGGGTCAACATTGTTAACGTTTACTTTTATATAGAAATTGATACAGTAAATATGTATTATTTCCGTAAGAATGATTTATTGCTTCATAAGCAAATGTAGGGCGCAATTTCTACTTTTATTACAAATCCTGGAACGTCTTCTTTTTTCACAAAAAGGCGTATGTAGGAATCGCCCTGTCTATCCGTCCGTCCGTCTGTCCACATAACTCGTAAGTGCAACTCCTCCATAACCGCTTGGTGGATTTGAATGAAACTTTACAAGAAGGAAGTACATCATATTGAGATGTGCAACTGCACGAAGAAATGCTAAGTCGCGATAACCAGTAAGCTAAGTCGTTATAACAAGTAAGATATGTCGATATAACGAGTAAGCTAAGTCGTTATAACCTGTAAACTAAGTCGCTATAACGAGTAACTAAGTCGTTATAACGAATAAGCTAAGTCGTTAAAACGACTTAAAAATAAACATGGCACTAACGGGCTTCCGTATATTTTCTTATTTCTTATTGTTAGCAATTACTTGAAAAGAACTGTACATGTAATTCTACTTTAGGCTAATAGCTTAGTTTTGCCTGATTTAAAAACGCCAGTCCATCATAAGTCTCATCTCATCTTCGATTATGACGTTACGGGTCTGTACAGGCTTGCGCAAAGACACGCACGGAAGCAAAATGCAACTATGACGTTGTGTATAGAAACCAGTCATGCCAACATATTTGGCGCAATCATGTTCGCCATAAGTTTGCTCGTGAAATCTATTCTTATCATACTTCCATTCTTGTGCCACAAATCAAGTGATGACTATGGGTAAGTGTTTTCTTAGTATTTATTTAACTGTTACAAAAAGGCGCGAAACTTAAAAAAACCCCATATCACTGCCAAACAGTTTAATAAATGGTTTCTTTACTAAAACGTAAATACTGAAATATGGTTTAATTATTATTTCAGAGAAGAGTATGTTTTAGACCCAGATCAGTTAGAATTCCTCCCGTATGAGGTATGTTTATTAATACTGTATTACCGTGCTTTAAGATAGAGAATTAATTTTTTTATATTTTTTTAACAAAACAGTTAATTATTCAGCTGCGTTTTCATAAGTTATTTCAAGGGGGGCTCGGTGGCCGAGTGGTTAAGGTAGTTCGTCTACTATTGATCACGTGGTCTGTCAACACTGAGATGGTCGGGGGTTCTCTCCGGGTACTCCGGCTTCCTCCCCGAAATAAAAAACTAAACGCCTTGATATAGCTGAAAAATTGCTGAAAGTGGCGTTAAAACATCATTCAAACAAACAAAAAATACCCATAAGTTGCTTAAGCTTAAGGTTAACTACAAACAATATTTTCTCCATCAAGGGATAATTTCTCTTTATTAAATGTGCACAACGGACATTTTGTTATTAATCAATAGAGAAAATATTTCTTATCAATAAATTCAAGACATAAGAATAAACTCAACAATTTAGCTTGCGTAATTCTACAAAAAAAAAGATCAACACACAGCTGTAAGTGTTCCGAGCGAGTAAAATATTACACCACATGAAACATTTCTTCCACCCTATGACAGAAAAAAACTTTCTAACCAATCAAAATTCAGTTTTCTCTTACAGTTTAAAGTACAAGAGTAATATAGATTACAAACAAAAATTGTCAAATACTGTGATGCATCAATATGTTTTAATAGACTTCTAAAAATTGTTATCAAGTTTCAAATTGGATTGAAAATTAAGACCCCCGTCTGCATTCCTTTAGTTTTTTTTTGGAGGGGCGGGGGGCATCTATACCTAAAAGGGACTAGCCCTACTATTCCAACGGATAATGGCGCCATATTGGTCTAGAGCAGGTTTATCCAATATTGGACGCTAGGCAATGTCCAAAACGCAAAAAAAGGTGTTAAATATATAAAGAAGTAAACAAATAAATAAATTGTAATTCCTATAGATTTTTTTGCGTTATTTCAGGAGACCTATAGTTTTATTCCATTTAAAGATATAGCGAAAGCCATAGCACTGTTAGTTCTGAGTTGTTACAGTATATACCAGCTGATGAGAATGCAGGCAGAAAAAGATGGTAATATATTTTTGATTAGATAAAAAATAAATTTAATGTAATATATTTCTGATTCAATACATAATAAATTAAATGTACTGAACAATTCAGATTTATTATTTGATGTTCAACCTAAAACGGAAATTAATTGCAATATTTTTTCCCCAACGGGATTCTGGGTGGGTGATGTTTCGGCAATAATTAGGGAATGAGTGTAAAAAAATGGAAGGGACACTGGATGGCGTCGTAAATTTTAGCTTGACACCATTCAGCTAACTTACTGCTAGGGGTAATTTTTGTGTTGTATCTGAAAAAAAAATATTTTAAGATACGTACTTTTATGTAAGATTTCAGAGGTTCCATATATTATTTTTGTTCGTATTTTGCAGAAGTTCAGATTGTGACAGTCCAATTTGATGCAAACCACCTCGAAGCAACAGAGATTGAACAGTTTTATTCAGGTAATTAAAAAATATTTCACTTTCATTATGGCAATTAATATTTTTCTGTTGAAAGTAGCCATTAAAATTAACTATCAACACGTTATTGCATTTAAGCAGAAAAGAAAATGAACTTGACTGTTTAATTTTAGATGCAAAAAACCAACTGTTATCTTTGGAAAAGCAGTCGAAAGAACTCCAAAAAAGATTTACAAAAGCTGATAACTTTCTCAACCAGAGAAAAGAGCTTGACAATCTCAAAGAGGATATAGAATTTGTACAGTCAGCTTGGATTGCTCAATATGGATCATTGGGTCTCATGGAAATTGATCCCTCCGACAGCTCTGTGATCTCGGACAGAGAAGCTTCAGAACAGTTGGCAAAGATCAGGAAGTTGTTTGGTATGTTCAATTTTAACGGAAAAATTCTTCGAGCAAATCTTTTCTGTAATTGTTTAGGCGGGGCACGAAGTCGCTATGTAAGAGTCCACTTGCCTTTCTAGGCCACTGTCATTATTATGGTAAAACTTCACAGTAATAACGATAAGAAATGCTTCCATTTGCGGTTTTCGGGCTTCTTCTACAAATAAAAACTGGACGCCATAATATAGCTGAAAAATTCTGAAAGTGGCGTTTAACAACATTTAATGAATTCTAAAAGGAACAGTCTAACAGTTGACAAATGATTTGTTTACAATATCAAATCTTTATTTTTATAATTTCTTCAAATTGCAGATGAAGAAGTTAAGAAAATCGAGGACTACATGTACGAGGATATGATGGCTTTAGATGAAGTATTAAGAAGGGATATGAGACAGAAGAGTTGGGCAGACATTATGGATATGTAAACCACTGGTAATACTATAGAAAGCTTAATAGATATACGAATTGTTGACGAAATGCTCGCAAACACAGCAAGCAACAAAAAGATAAAAAAAAACAAATGCCATCCGGTATTCCTGACAGGTGAATATATCCTGCTCCACTTCGATATAACGAGACAAGACGCCAAGAATATTCGTCACATTCTGTTTCACAGATTCTGCATAAGATAACATTTTAATAAAGAGCTGAATCCAGACGCACAAATGTAATTAAGCGTCTGGATGATCGAGACTAGTCTGGATTCAGCTCTATATTAAACTCGTTATCATTACGCCCAAAACTGGGCGTAATTTTTGATTGGATGATATTTTTATTGTCTAAAAAATTACTTCCGTTCATATCAAGAAGTGTACAACAAATTGTACCAAAGTTTACATTTGAATATTTTTATAAAATATTACTTTATCAATTAATTAAACAAATATTATTGTTATGCATAATCAAGAGTGAATCTTACTGTGACGTCATATTATAAGTATAGATATAATTTTGCATGGTTTTCCTTGTTTAAAAATAGGGCGCTAAAAATAGCATCATTGTTTGTCTCCACCTATTGATATCGAAATTAAAATAAGGTGATCCCAGACGCTATTATATATGCGTCTGGGTGATCGAGACTATAGTCAAGGACGTTAAAAACCCCCATAAGTAAGTAAGTACACAAAATCAGTATACAATTATAGTGTAATAAAATGTAATTAGTTGATATGAGTCTTAATTATTAAAAGATCTGGAAACCCTAATCAAGGAATACGACAATGAGAGCATTCTTTGCTTTACATCTATTGAAAGAGGGTATCGCCAACTTCGCAAAAAAAACCCCCCAAAGCAGCTGGAAGTAGATGCTTTCAAATTCAGTAATAATTTGCCAAATTTTAATTGAATTTTTTTAATTTCCTAAATCCCCAGATTTATGAACCATACAAAAGAATCGGCTCTATAATCTTATCAAACAAATCCAACTGACAAGAGACTGAAAGATTATGGTTTTTTCCATTTTCAATCTCATACATCGCCCTTGTTTCTTTTTTCGTTTGAGCTTTGACACAGTTATTTAAATATTCCCATTTCTAATGAGAAAAATGCCTAGATTGTTGAATTTGCTTACAGTTTCTAAATAATTAACTTTGTAGCTACATGTTATGTTATTTCGAATTCTTATAATTGAAAAGCAAAGTACTTTAGTCTTCTTTACGTTTACCTTTAATTTCCACATATTGCAATTTTCAGAAAATGAATTTAACTGCTTTTATAAATCTTCTGAAGTCAGTGTCGCCTGCACACGGACGAACAAAGATTATCACAAATATTTAACGAGTGCATTTTCTATTTCATCAGTAATTGTACATATACCAACACAATTTTTATTAGATCGTTTAGAAATAGAGCAAAGAGAAAAAATGACATATTTTCACCTTGTCTAACGGAATTAGCACATGGGAAAAAATCTGACTTTTTGTTGTTATATATACATTTGATTTAATATTTTTGTACATATTTTTTATAATTTTAAACATTTTTCCATTTCCGTTACTTCAATAATTTAAACCACAAGCCATCACGCCACACTGAATATAATAAAACATTGTCAGAACCTATAAAATATGTTTATTTGTATAACAGGAGTTAATGTGTAACAGTAACATGTTACCAGACTGTGTATCCAACATTAAGCACAACAGTGAATACCTACGTTGTGTTCTGATTTGGTCAATAGTGGATATATTATACATGCGCACATTTTTGTGTCTGTAAGCTACTGCATAATTAAGTTTTAAAAAGTGGAAAAATTATTTTTAAAACAATTTAGTATTTTTACATTCAGTGAATCAGAATTTGCACTTAAACGTGGGATCGACTCAAAACGAACCGAAATTTATGTTCACAAAAAAAAACCTCTTCACGAAGCGCACTTAAAATGCTAAATTGTGTTTTAATTAGCCTTTAACTGTTACAATATTGCATTTGAATTAATATATTTAATTAGGAATCCATGTACAAGAAAAAAAAAATAAATTCGTAAAGCATGTCGGCCATTGTCATGTGATAAGTCCATCGATTTACACATACAACCTCTACATTTTGACACTTTTCATCAAATAAAAGACAAACAGTTAAATAAGTTCACTCGTAATTTGTCATTGCTTTATTATCTAGGCTAGAACATATTTTTACGGAAGCCCGTTAGTGCCATGTTGTGTTTTATTTTTAAGTCGTTATAACGACTTAATTACTGGTTATAACGACTAAGCTTACTGTTTATAACGACTTAGCTTACTGGTTATAACGCCCTAGCTTACTCGTAATAACGACCTAGTTACTCGTTATAACGACTTAGTTTACTGGTTATTACGACTTAGCTTTCTCGATATAACGACTTAGTAACTCGTTATAACGAGTTAGCTTACTTGTTATAACGACTTAGTATCTCGTTATAACGACTTAGCTTACTTGTTATAACGACTCAGTATCTCGTTATAACGACTAACTTACTTGTTATAACAACTTAGCGTACTCGTTATAACAACTAAACAACCTAACTCATCTTAAGAATATGAAGTAGGCTTTAAGTCAAATATCGGGCGAGGCATATATCTCTCAAAATTAAATGAAAATTTTAAGATAAACGTAAAATGGTCGAATGTGTTGTTCATTGATATTGTCCACAAAACGCATTACTGATATTGCATGGCATGCATTTCAGATACATTTCAGGTCTGCGAATAGCAGTGGCTTAGAAACTGTAAGAAAAATTTCTTGGACAAACCGTAAACGTACGGATAGCTGATTATATAGAGCTATGGCACCCACCGAGGCGTAGTCAGTGTGCTTATAATAAGACTAATAAAACTCAATTAACGATTGTTATAAAGGAGCAACCATTTGATTTTTATGGGGGGGGGGGGGGGGGGGCTATGGTAAAATTGGAAATAAAAAGGCAGGATGTCAAAAATCAGGAAATAATAGGCAGGACAGTGCTTTAAGTTAAAAAGGCTTCCGTATATTTTCTTATGTGCATTGTTAGCAATTACTTGAAGTAATTCCAGTTTACGCTAGTAGCATCACAACCTCTACATTTTAACATTTTTCATCAAATAAAAGACAAACAGTTAAATATGTTCACTGGTAATTTGTCATTGCTTTATATCTAGGCTCGATCACCCAGACGCATTATAATAGCATCTGGGATCACCTTATTTTAATTTCGCTACCAATAGGTGGAGACAAACAATGATTCTATTTTTAGTGCCCTATTTTTAAACAAGGAAAACCATGCCAACATATCTATGCTTATAATATGACGTCACAGTAAGATTCACTCTTGATTATGCATAACAATAATATTTGTTTAATTAATTGATAAAGTAATATTTTATAAAAATATTCAAATGTAAACTTTGGTACAATTGGTTGTACACTTCTTGATATGACCGTAAGTAATTTTTTAGACAATAAAAATATCATCCAATCAAAAAAATTTTGGGCGTAATGATAAGGTCGATGATAACAAGTTTAATATAGAGATGAATCCAGACGCACAAATGTAATTAAGCGTCTGGATGATCGAGACTAGGAATAGAACATATTTTTACGGAAGCCCGTTAGTGCCATGTTGTGTTTTATTTTTACTGGTTATAACGACTAGGCTTACTGTTTATAACGACTTATGTGCATTGTTAGCAATTACTTGAATAATTCCAGTTTACGCTAGTAGCATCGATTATGACGTTACGGGTCTGTACAGGCTTGCGCAAAGACACGCACGGAAGCAAAATGCAACTATGACGTTTCATATAGAAACCAGTCATGCCAACAGATTTGGCGCAATCATGTGCGCCATAAGTTTGCTCGTGAAATCTATTCTTATTTTACTTCCCTTTCTGTGCCACAAATCAAGTGATGACTATGGGTAAGTGTTTCCTTAATATTTATTTTATAGAAAGGCGCAAAACTTTGAAAACATATCACTGCCAAACATTTTAATAAATAGTTTCTTTACTAAAAACGTAAATACTGAAATATGGTTTAATTATTATTTCAGAGAAGAGTATGTTTTAGACCCAGATCAGTTAGAATTCCTCCCGTATGAGGTATGTATATTAATACTCTATTAATGTGCTTTAAGATAAAGAATTTTTTTTCAACAAATCAGTAATCAGTCAGCTTCGTTTTCATAAGTTATTTTTTGTTTAAGCTTAAAGATTAACTACAAACAATATTTTCTCCAACGAGAGATAATTTCTCTTGATTATATCAAATGTGCATGTTATCAATAGAGAAAGTATTTCTTATCAATAAATTCAAACTAAAGAATAAACTCAACAATTTAGCTTGCGTAATTCTACAAAAAGAAGATTAACACAGCTGTAAGTGTTCCGAGCGAGTAAAATATTACACCACATGAACAATTTCCCCCCCCCCTTTTATAGAAAAAATTTCTAGCCATTCAAATGTCCGTTTTCTCTTACAATTTAAATTACTAGAGTAATACAGATTTCAAAAAAGTGCCAAATACTGGGATGCTTCAATATGTTTTAATAGACATGAAAATTTATTAAGTTTCAAATTAGATGAACAATTTAGACCCCCCCTTCCGCATTCCGTTAGTTTTTTGCATCACCTATACAAAAAAGGACTAGCCCTACTATTCCAACGGATAATGGCGCCATATTAGTCTAGAGCAGGTTTATCCGATATTGGACGCTAGGCAATGTCCAAAACGCAAAAAAGTGTTAAATAAATAAAGAAGTAAACAAATAAATAAATTGTAATTCCTATAGATTTTTTGCGTTATTTCAGGAGACCTATAGTTTTATTCCATTTAAAGATATAGCGAAAGCCATAGCACTGTTAGTTCTGAGTTGTTACAGTATATACCAGCTGATGAAAATGCAGGCAGAAAAAGATGGTAATATATTTTTGATTAAATAGAAAATAAATTTAATGTAATATATTTCTGATTAAATACAAAATACATTTAATGTAATATATTTCTGATTAAATACAAATTAAATTTAATGTACTAAACGATTCAGATTTATTATTTGATGTTCAACGTCAAAAGAAAAATTAATTGCAATATTTTGGCCTCCACGGGGTTGTGGATGGGTGGGTGGTGTTTCGACAATAAGTAGGGAAGGAGTGTAAAATATGGAATGAACACTAGATGGCGTCGTAAATTTTAGCTTGACACTATTCAGCTAACTTACTGCTAAAGGTACCTTTTGTATTTTATTTGAAAAAATATTTTTAATACATACTTTTATATAAGAATTCATAAGTGCCATAAATTATTTTTTGTTCGTATTTTGCAGAAGTTCAGATTGTGACAGTCCAATTTGATGCAAACCACCACGAAGCAACAGAGATTGAACAGTTTTATTCAGGTAAATAATTGCAAGTATGCAACTTTAATTAATGGCAATTCATATTTTTCTGTGGAAAGTAGCCATTAAAATTAATTATCAACACGTCATTGCGTCTAAGCAGAAACGAAAATAAACGTGACTTTTCCATTTAAGATGCAAGAAACCAACTGTTATCTTTGGAAAAGAAGTCGCAAGAACTTCAAAAAAGATTTACAAAAGCGGATAACCTGTGCAACCAGAGAAAAGAGCTTGACAAACTCAAAGAGGATATAGAATTTGTACAGTCAGCTTGGATTTCTCAATATGGATCATTTGGTCTCATGGAAATTGATCCCTCTGACAGCTCTGTGATCTCGGACAGAGAACCTACAGATCAGTTGGCAAAGATCAGGAAGTTGTTTGGTAAGTACAATATTAACAGATCCATTTTTTATAGTGAATTTTTTCTGTAATTGTTAAAGGCGGGACACAAAATCGCTATATAAGAGTCCACTTGCCTATATGTCATTATAAAGGTAAAACTTATCAGTAATATCGTTAAGAAATACTTCCATTTGCGACTTCTTCTACAAATAAAAACAGGACGCCATAATATAGCTGAAAAATTGCTGAAATTGGCGTTTAACCACATTTAACTATTTTTAATAATAACAGCCAAACATTTGACACATGATTTGTTTACAATAGCAAATTTTTATTTTTATAACTTCTTAAAATTACAGATGAAGAAGTTAGGAAATTAGAGGACTACATGTACGAGGATATGATGGTTTTAGATGAAGTATTAAGAAGGGAAATGAGACAGAAGAGTTGGGCAGACATTATGGATATGTAAACCACTGGTAATACTATAGAGAGCTTAATAGTAAACAATTGTTGACAAAATGCCTGCAAACACAGAAAGCAACAACAACTAAAATAAACAAGCAATAAGCAGCACGAGACTCTCTAAAAAAGTGATGGTGTTCCTGCCGGTTGAATATATCTTGCTTGACTTCGTTATAACAAGACGAGAAACCAATAAAAGTTCAATGATCTTCAATGATGGAGACTAAACGTACCATTAGCGGCGACCTCAGCCTGACTCGCACGCAGCCTCGATAGCAGAGTGGTTAAGGTAGTTCGTCTACTATTGATCACGTGGTCTGTCAACACTGAGATTGCGGGTTCGATTCTCATTGCAGGCAGGGTGCACTCCGACTCCAATCATAATTCACAAGGATTGCAAGTTTTCACACCGAAGGTCGGGGTTTTCTCCGGGTACTCCAGCGTCCTCCCCAATAGAAACTTGACGCTATGATATAGCTGAAAAACATTGCTGAAAGAGGCGTTAAATAATATTAAACAACTGACTCTCACATGCAGTGTTCGCATATTTTACATTTCAGCGAGTAACAATGGTCAAGAATATATGAAGAAAAACGTAAATCCTTTTGACCTATTAACCTGCAAATAGTATTGCGACTGACTTTTAAACTTGATTGTAAGTTAATAATTAATAATGCGATATAGTATTCAGTCTTGTGTCTTTTATACTTTCAGGAAATTGAATTTAAACAGAAGTGGTGGAAGGTGTCTGAAAAGCATTTTTGTTAACCTTGTAAATTTGAATAATAAAGTTTATATTTTTATGTGTTTTATAAAGCTAATTACAGCTAACTGCAGCACTTTTTACGTTTGTCTTTGGAACCTATCAATTAATCAACTTTAGTTTTATTACCACATACATTGGTACAGAGAAAATTGTAACAACAAAAAAACACCAACCGAACAACAAGAACCAAAAGTCAAGGGGCAGTTACAAATCCGGATATAGACAAACATACACAACGCAACACAAAAACAGAACGAGAGTAGGCTTACCCGAACCCAACAAAAACCATGGATGCACTCAAAGAAGTTTAAAACAATAACAAATTATGACACATGATACAAACTATATACAATATTAACAATATGTACAAAGGGCCTCAATGGCCGAGTGGTCAAGGTAGTTCGTATTATATTGATCACGTGGTATGTCAACACTGAGGTTGCGAGTTCGAGTCTCACTGCAGGCACTCGACTCCAATCTTAATTGACAAGGATTACCAGTTGTCCTACCAAAGGTCGGGGGTTTTCTCCGGGTACTCCGGCTTTCTCCCCAAATAAAAACTTGACGCCATGATATAGCTGAAAAATTGCTGAAAGTGGTATTTAACAAATATAAAAAAAACAAAAAAAAACAATATGTACAACACAGTTATATATCTAGGTCAGGAGTGATCAATGTTTTATTTATAATGTTTATAAATTGGAATAAATCAATCAGACTGGTCTTATACTGACAGCTCCATATTTTATTGAAAAGACAATTCTTTCGTCGCAAAAAATGGAACAGCAGACTAGTAATGATATTCATCGCCAATGTCTGTGTTACACAGAGTGCATTTTCTTGTTTTGCGTTGAATATTTTGCCATCGACCAGATTCAAATGGTAATTTATGATTTACAGCTCGAAATTGACAAAATAGCACAGGGTCTTTTCTGTCTAGAAGATAATATTTTTAAACTAAAATTTTTGCTTAAAAATGTAACAGTTAATGGCTTTCGACAGGTTTCAATACTTTCATTCCAGTGTTGAATAAATTGTTTTTTTAAGCAAAGTTTAAGTTTATTTTTTAAACCACTCCTCATTATTACTATTTGGGTTATTCCACAGATATGATAAACCACAATCGTCTTGTATAATCTTAACATATTGTAGCCATAAGAAATGGATATTTTTAAAAATTAAATTAATATAACAGAAGTCTGCAGAACTTATTTTATCTTGTTTACTTAAAACCATTTAGACCAATATGATTGTAATGATAATACATGTAGTTCTTATCAGTCAAGTTCGTCAACTGTTATCTGACTCCGCCTTATTTATGATTGACAGTCAGTTACAGTTCTGCACGTGGATCTCTTGGGTTTATAAATACTGTTGTCAATTATACACAAATTCAGTATACTTTTATAGTGTAATAATATGTAATTATTTGATATGAGTCTTAATTATTAAAAGATCTGGAAACCCTAATCATGGAATACGACAATGAGAGCATTCTTTGCTTTACATCTACTGAAAGAGGGTATCGCCAACTTAGCCAAAAAGAAAGCAGCTGGAAGTAGATGCTTTCAAATTTAGTTATAATTTGCCAAATTTTAATTGAATTTTTTTAATTTCCTAAATCCCCAGATTTATGAACCATACAAAAGAATCGGCTGTTTAATCTTATCAAACAAATCCAACTGACAAGAGACTGAAAGATTATGTTTTTTTCCATTTTCAATCTCATGCATCGCTCTTGTTTCTTTTTCGTTTGAGCTTTGACACAGTTATTTAAATATTCCCATTTCTAATGAGAACTATGCGTAGATTGTTGAATTTGTTTACAGTTTCTAAATAATTACCTTTGTAGCTACATGTTATGTTATTTCGAATAATTATAATTGAAAAGCAAAGTACTTTAGTCTTCTTTACGTTTACCTTTATTTTCCACATATTGCAATATTCAGAAAATGAATATAAAATGCCTTTATAAATCGTCTGAAGTCAGTGTCGCCTGCACACAGCCGAACAAAGATTATCACAAATATTTAACGAGTGCATTTTCTATTTCATCAGTAATTGTACATATACCAACACAATTTTTATTTAGAAAAAAAACTTTCCAGATCGTTTAAAAATAGAGCAAAAAGAAAAGGTGACATATTTTCACCTTGTCTGACGTTATTAGCACATGGGAAACAAATCTGACTTTTTGTTGTTATATATACATGTACATTTGATTTGATATTTTTGTACATATTTTGTATAATTTTAAACATTTTTCCATTTCTGTTACTTCAATAATTTAAACCACAAGCCATCACGCCATACTTTATACTGAATATAATAAAAACATTGTCAGAACCTATAAAATATGTTTATTTGTATAACAGGATTTAATGTGTAACTGTAACAGGTTACCAGACTGTGTATCCAACATTAAGCACAACAGTGAATACCTACGTTGTGTTCTGATTTGGTCAGTAGTGGATATATTATACTTGCGCACATTTTTTTGTCTGTAAGCTACTGCATAAATTAAGTTTTAAAAAGTGGAAAAATTATTTTTATAAATATTTAGTATTTTTACATTCAGTGAATTAGAATTTGCACTTAAACGTGGAATCGACTCAAAACGAACCGAAATTTGTGTTCACAAAAAAAACCTCTTCACGAAGCGCACTTAAAATGTTAAATTGTGTTTTAATTAGCCTTTAACTGTTACAATACTGCATTTGAATTAATATATTTAATTAGGAATACATGTAGAAGAAAAAAAATAAATTCGTAAAGCATGTCGGCCATTGTCATGTGATAAGTCCATCGATGTACACATATAAAGCACACAACCTCTTCATTTTAACATTGTTCATGAAATAAAAGATAAACACTTAAATAAGTTCACTGGTAATTGGTCATTGCTTTATTACCTAGGCTAGAACATATTTTTACGGAAGCCCGTTAGTGCCATGTTGTGTTTTATTTTGAATTCGTTATAACGACTTACTTACTGGTTATAACGACTAAGCTTACTGTTTATAACGACTTAGCTTACTGGTTATAACGACCTAGCTTACTCGTAATAACGACTTAGTTACTCGTTATAACGACTTACTTACTCGTTAAAGCGACTTAGTTTACTGGTTAAAACGACTTAGCTTACTCGTTAAAACGACTCAGCTTACTGGTAATAGCGTTTTAGCTTTCTCGTTATAACAACTCAGTAACTCATTATAACAACTTAGCTTACTTGTTATAACGACTCAGTATCTCGTTATAACGACTAACTTACTTGTTATAACAACTTAGCGTACTCGTTATAACAACTAAACAACCTAACTCATCTTAAGAATATGAAGTAGGCTTTTAGTCAAATATCGGGCGAGGCATATATCTCTCAAAATTAAATGAAAATTTGAATACAAGATAAACGTAAAATAGTCGAATGTGTTGTTCATTGATATTGACCACAAAACGCATTACTTATATTGCATGGCATGCATTTCAGATACATTTCAGGTCTGCGAATAGTAGTGGCTTAGAAACTGTAAGAAAAATTTCTTGGACAAACCGTGAACGTACGGAATAGCCGATTATATGGAGCTATGGCACCCACT
Organism: Limnoperna fortunei; assembly: GCA_944474755.1. Taxonomy (NCBI): domain Eukaryota; kingdom Metazoa; phylum Mollusca; class Bivalvia; order Mytilida; family Modiolidae; genus Limnoperna; species Limnoperna fortunei. The sequence continues at coordinate 42,137,334 of OX104118.1, read as the reverse complement.
GAGGCGTAGTCAGTGTGCTTATAATAAGACTAATAAAACTCGATTAACGATTGTTATAAGGGAGCAACCATTTTATTTTTAGGGGGGGGGGCTATGGTGAAATCGGAAATAAAAAGGCAGGATGCCAAAAATCAGGAAATAAAAGGCAGGACAGTGCTTTAAGTTAACAATGCAGGATGGTGTTTCTGGATAAAAAAATTATATACAATTTCAAATAAAAAAGCGAGGCTCCGATTTTTTCCCAAAATAAAAAGGCTGGATGAAAAAATTTCCATAGCCCCTCCCCGAATAAAAATAAAATGGTTGCTCCCTAATGCTAACATATACATTTAACAGATTTAAAGAATGGTAATTAGTCATGTAAGTACAAATCTAAATCTTTTTTATTTGGGTCAACATTGTTAACGTTTACTTTTATATAGAAATTGATACAGTAAATATGTATTATTTCCGTAAGAATGATTTATCGCTTCATAAGCAAATGTAGGGCGCAATTTCTACTTTTATTACAAATCCTGGAACGTCTTCTTTTTTCACAAAAAGGCGTATGTAGGAATCGCCCTGTCTATCCGTCCGTCCGTCTGTCCACATAACTCGTAAGTGCAACTCCTCCTAAACCGCTTGGTGGATTTGAATGAATCTTTACAAGAAGGAAGTACATCATATGGAGATGTGCAACTGCACGAAGAAAAGCTAAGTCGCGATAACCAGTAAGCTAAGTCGTTATAACAAGTAAGATATGTCGATATAACGAGTAAGCTAAGTCGTTATAACGAGTAGGATAAGTCGTTATAACCTGTAAACTAAGTCGCTATAACGAGTAACTAAGTCGTTATAACAAATAAGCTAAGTCGTTAAAACGACTTAAAAATAAACATGGCACTAACCGGCTTCCGTATATTTTCTTATTTCTTATTGTTAGCAATTACTTGAAAAGAACTGTACATGTAATTCTACTTTAGGCTAATAGCTTAGTTTTGCCTGATTTAAAAACGCCAGTCCATCATAAGTCTCATCTCATCTTCGATTATGACGTTACGGGTCTGTACAGGCTTGCGCAAAGACACGCACGGAAGCAAAATGCAACTATGACGTTGTGTATAGAAACCAGTCATGCCAACAGATTTGGCGCAATCATGTTCGCCATAAGTTTGCTCGTGAAATCTATTCTTATCATACTTCCATTCTTGTGCCACAAATCAAGTGATGACTATGGGTAAGTGTTTTCTTAGTATTTATTTAACTGTAACAAAAAGGCGCGAAACTTAAAAAAAAACCATATCACTGCCAAACAGTTTAATAAATGGTTTCTTTACTAAAACGTAAATACTGAAATATGGTTTAATTATTATTTCAGAGAAGAGTATGTTTTAGACCCAGATCAGTTAGAATTCCTCCCGTATGAGGTATGTTTATTAATACTGTATTACCGTGCTTTAAGATAGAGAATTAATTTTTTTATATTTTTTAAACAAAACAGTTAATTATTCAGCTGCGTTTGCATAAGTTATTTCAAGGGGGCTCGGTGGCCGAGTGGTTAAGGTAGTTCGTCTACTATTGATCACGTGGTCTGTCAACACTGAGATGGTCGGGGGTTCTCTCCGGGTACTCTGGCTTCCTCCCCGAAATAAAAAAAACTAAACGCCTTGATATAGCTGAAAAATTGCTGAAAGTGGCGTTAAAACATCATTCAAACAAACAAAAAAATCCCCATAAGTTGTTTAAGCTTAAGGTTAACTACAAACAACATTTTCTCCATCAAGGGATAATTTCTCTTCATTAAATGTGCACAACGGACATTTTGTTATTAATCAATAGAGAAAATATTTCTTATCAATAAATTCAAAACATTAGAATAAACTCAACAATTTAGCTTGCGTAATTCTACAAAAAAAAAATCAACACACAGCTGTAAGCGTTCCGAGCGAGTAAAATATTACACCACATGAAACATTTCTTCCACCCTATGACAGAAAGAACTTTCTAACCAATCAAAATTCAGTTTTCTCTTACAGTTTAAAGTACAAGAGTAATATAGATTACACACAAAAATACTGTCATGCATCAATATGTTTTAATAGACTTCTAAAAATTGTTATCAAGTTTCAAATTGGATTGAAAATTAAGACCCCCGTCTGCATTCCTTTAGTTTTTTTTTTAGGGGGGGGGGGGGGCATCTATACCTAAAAGGGACTAGCCCTACTATTCCTACGGATAATGGCGCCATATTGGTCTAGAGCTGGTTTATCCAATATTGGACGCTAGGCAATGTCCAAAACGCAAAAAAAAGGTGTTAAATAAATAAAGAAGTAAACAAATAAATAAATTGCAATTCTTATAGATTTTTTTGCGTTATTTCAGGAGACCTATAGTTTTATTCCATTTAAAGATATAGCGAAAGCCATAGCACTGTTAGTTCTGAGTTGTTACAGTATATACCAGCTGATGAGAATGCAGGCAGAAAAAGATGGTAATATATTTTTGATTAGATAAAAAATAAATTTAATGTAATATATTTCTGATTCATTACATAATAAATTAAATGTACTGAACAATTTAGATTTATTATTTCATGTTCAACGTAAATAGGAAATAAATTGCAATATTTTTTCCTCAACGGGATTCTGGGTGGGTGATGTTTCGGCAATAATTAGGGAATGAGTGTAAAAAATGGAAGGAACACTAGATGGCGTCGTAAATTTTAGCTTGACACCATTCAGCTAACTTACTGCTAGGGGTAATTTTTGTGTTGTATCTGAAAAAAATATTTAAATATACATACTTTTATATAGGATTTCAGAGGTGCCATATATTATTTTTGTTCGTATTTTGCAGAAGTTCAGATTGTGTCAGACCAATTTGATGCAAACCACCACGAAGCAACAGAGATTGAACAGTTTTATTCAGGTAATTAAAAAATAGTTCACTTTCATTAATGGCAATAAATATTTTTCCGTGGAAAGTAGCCATTAAAATTAACTATCAACACGTTATTGCATTTAAGCAGGAACGAAAATGAACACGACTTTTTAATTTTAGATGAAAAAAACCAACTGTTATCTTTGGAAAAGCAGTCGAAAGAACTCCAAAAAAGATTTACAAAAGCTGATAACTTGTGCAACCAGAGAAAAGAGCTTGACAAACTCAAAGAGGATATAGAATTTGTACAGTCAGCTTGGATTGCTCAATATGGATCATTGGGTCTCATGGAAATTGATCCCTCCGACAGCTCTGTGATCTCGGACAGAGAAGCTACAGATCAGTTGGCAAAGATAAGGAAGTTGTTTGGTATGTTCAATTTTAACGAAAAAATTCTTCGAGCAAATCTTTTCTGTAATTGTTTAGGCGGGGCACGAAGTCGCTATATAAGAGTCCACTTGCCTTTCTAGGCCACTGTCATTATTAGGGTAAAACTTCACAGTAATAACGGTAAGAAATGCTTCAATTTGCGGTTTTCGGGCTTCTTCTACAAATAAAAACTGGACGCCATGATATAGCTGAAAAATTTCTGAAAGTGGCGTTTAACAACATTTAATGAATTCTAAAAAGAACAGTCTAACAGTTGACAAATGATTTGTTTACAATATCAAATCTTTATTTTTATAATTTCTTCAAATTGCAGATGAAGAAGTTAAGAAAATCGAGGACTACATGTACGAGGATATGATGGCTTTAGATGAAGTATTAAGAAGGGATATGAGACAGAAGAGTTGGGCAGACATTATGGATATGTAAACCACTGGTAATACTATAGAAAGCTTAATAGATATTCGAATTGTTGACGAAATGCTCGCAAACACAGCAAGCAACAAAAAAAAAACAAAAAACAAAAAAACAAATGGTATCCGCTATTCCTGACAGGTGAATATATCCTGTTCCACTTCGATATAACGAGACAAGACTCCAAGAATATTCGTTTCATTCTGTTTCACAGATTCTGCATAAGATAAACCAGTTCAATGATGGAAACCAAAGGTACCATTTAAGGGCGACCTCAACCGTACTCCCTATGTGTTCTTTCATTGAGTAACAATCGTATGAAGAAAAATGTAAACTCTTTGACCTATAATGGACTGATAATTAAACTTGACATTATAAGCGTTGCTTGATACGTTTCAAACTACTGCATATCTGTAATAAGAAAGATGTTTTTAAATGTACATAAAGTGTTTGTAAAGCTTATACGTCTTCTTGGTAGCAAGTCTTGTATTCAGTGTTTTTTAAAAATCAAACTCAGTTTTTACGCTTCATTGTCTTCTTTTCGAACTTTTATTGATGACACGGACTGTAATTAGTTAATAACAGATAAGGTGACGTAGTTTTGAATAATGTGTCATTTATATTTTCAGGAAATTGAATTTACTAGTATACAGAACTGCTGTGGAAGATGTCTGCGAAAGCATTTTTTGTGTTAACCTTGTAAATTTGAATAATAAAAATAATATTTTTATGTGTTTTATAAAGCTTATAGCTAACTGCAGCACTTTTTACGTTTGTCTTATGAACCAATCAATTAATCAACTTTATTTTTATTACCACATACATTGGTACAGAGAAAAATAGCAAAAAAAAAAAAAAAAAAAAAAAAAAACCACAAAACGAACAAGAGCCAAAAGTCAAGGGGCAATTACAGAGAAGTTTAAAACAATATAAAACAATGCCACATGATACAAACTATATACAATATTTGCAATATGTACAATGGGCCTCGATGGCCGAGTGGTCAAGGTAGTTCATGTTATATTGATCACATGGTATGTCACCACTGAGGTTGCGAGTTCAAGTCTCACTGCAGGCAGTGTGCACTCGACTCCAATCTTGATTGACAAGGATTACTAGCTTTCCTACCGAAGGTCGGGTTTTTCTCCGGGTACTCCGTTTCCTCCCCCAATAAAAACTGGACGCCATGATCTAGCTGAAAAATTGCTGAAGGTGGCATTAAACAAATATCAAACAAAACAAAAAACAATATGTACAACACAGTTATATATCTAGGTCAGGAGTGATCAATCTTTTATTTATAATGTTTATAAATTGGCATAAATTAATCAGACTGGTCTTATACTGGCAGCTCCATATTTTATTGAAAAGACAATTCTTTCGTCGCAAAAAATGGAACAGCAGACTAGTAATGATATTCATCGCCAATGTCTGTGTTACACAGAGTGCATTTTCTTGTTTTGCGTTGAATATTTTGCCATCGACCAGATTCAAATGGTAATTTGTGATTTACAGCTCGAAATTGACAAAAGAGCACAGGATCTTTTCTGTCTAGAAGATAATAATATTTTCTAAACTCAAATTTTTGCTTAAAAATGTTACAGCTTTTCGACAGTTTTCAATACTTTAATTCCAGTGTTGAATAAATTGTTTTTTAAGCAAAGTTTAAGTTTATTTTTTAAACCACTCCTCCTTTTTACTATTTGGGTTATTCCAGAGATATGATAAACCACAATCGTCAAGTATAATCTTAACATATTGTAGCCATAAGAAATGGATATTTTTTTAAAATTAAATTAATATAACAGAAGTCTGTAAAATATAGAACTTATTTTATCTTGTTTACCTAAAACCATTTAGACCAATATGATTGTAATGATAATACATGTAGTTCTTATCAGTCAAGTTCGTCAACTGTTATATCTGACTCCGCCTTATTTATAATTGACAGTCAGTTACAGTTCTGCACGTGGATCTCTTGGGTTTATAAATACTGTTGTAAATTATACACAAAATCAGTATACAATTATAGTGTAATAAATGTAATTAGTTGATATGAGTCTTAATTACTAATGGATCTGGAAACCCTAATCAAGGAATACGAATGAGAGCATTCTTTGCTTTACATCTATTGAAAGAGGGTATCGCCAACTTCGCCAAAAAACAAAGCAGCTGGAAGTAGATGCTTTCAAATTCAGTAATAATTTGCCAAATTTTAATTGATTTTTTTTTTAATTTCCTAAATCCCCAGATTTATGAACCATACAAAAGAATCGGCTCTATAATCTTATAAAACAAATCCAACTGACAAGAGACTGAAAGATTATGGTTTTTCCCATTTTCAATCTCATACATCGCCCTTGTTTCTTTCTTCGTTTGAGCTTTGACACAGTTATTTAAATATTCCCATTTCTAATGAGAAATATGCCTAGATTGTTGAATTTGTTTACAGTTTCTAAATAATTACCTTTGTAGCTACATGTTATGTTATTTCAAATTCTTATAATTGAAAAGCAAAGTACTTTAGTCTTCTTTACGTTTACCTTTATTTGCCACATATTGCAATATTCAGAAAATGAATTTAACTGCCTTTATAAATCAGAAGTCAGTGTCGCCTGCATACAGCCGAACAAAGATTATCACAAATATTTAACGAGTGCATTTTCTATTTCATCAGTAATTGTACATATACCAACACAATTTTTATTTAGAAAAAAATCTTTCCTGATCGTTTAAAAATAGGGCAAAAAGAAAAGGTGACATATTTTCACCTTGTCTAACGAAATTAGCACATGGGAAAAAATCTGACCTTTTGTTGTTATATATACATTTGATTTGATATATTTTTGTACATATTTTGTATAATTTTAAACATTTTTCCATTTCTGTTACTTCAATAATTTAAACCACAAGCCATCACGCCATAATTTACACTGAATATAATAAAAACATTGTCAGAACCTATAAAATATGTTTATTTGTATAACAGGATTTAATGTGTAACTGTAACAGGTTACCAGACTGTGTATCCAACATTAAGCACAACAGTGAATACCTACGTTGTGTTCTGATTTGGTCAATAGTGGGTATATTTTACATGCGCACATTTTTGTGTCTGTAAACCACTGCATAAATTAAGTTTTAAAAAGTGGGAAAAATATTTTTAAAACAATTTAGTATTTTTACATTCAGTGTATTAGAATTTGCACTTAAACGTGGGATCGACTCAAAACAAACCGAAATTAGTGTTCACAAAAAAACCTCTTTACGAAGCGCACTTAAAATGTTAAATTGTGTTTTAATTAGCCTTTTACTTTTACAATATTGCATTTGAATTAATATATTTAATTAGGAATACATGTACAAGAAAAAAAAATAAATTCGTAAAGCATGTCGGCCATTGTCATGTGATAAGTCCATCGATGTACACATATAAAGCACACAACCTCTACATTTTAACATTGCTCATGAAATAAAAGACAAACACTTAAATAAGTTCACTGGTAATTGGTCATTGCTTTATTACCTAGGCTAGAACATATTTTTACGGAAGCCCGTTAGTGCCATGTTGTATTTTATTTTTAAGTCGTTATAACGACTTACTTACTGGTTATAACGACTAAGCTTACTGTTTATAACGACTTAGCTTACTCGTTAAAGCGACTTAGTTTACTGGTTATAACGACTTAGCTTACTCGTTAAAACGACTTAGCTTACTGGTAATAGCGTTTTAGCTTTCTCGTTATAACGACTTAGTAACTCGTTATTACGACTTAGCTTACTTGTTATAACGACTCAGTATCTCGTTATAACGACTAACTTACTTGTTATAACAACTTAGCGTACTCGTCATAACAACTAAACAACCTTACTCATCTTAAGAATATGAAGTAGGCTTTTAGTCAAATATCGGGCGAGGCATATATCTCTCAAATTCAATGAAAATTTGAGTACAAGATAAACGTAAAATAGTCGAATGTGTTGTTCATTGATATTGACCACAAAACGCATTACTTATATTGCATGGCATGCATTTCAGATACATTTCAGGTCTGCGAATAGTAGTGGCTTAGAAACTGTAAGAAAAATTTCTTGGACAAACCGTGAACGTACGGAATAGCCGATTATATGGAGCTATGGCACCCACTGAAGCGTAGTCAGTGTGCTTATAATAAGACTAATAAAACTCAATTAACGATTGTTATTAGGGAGCAACCATTTGATTTTTATGGGGTGGCTGGGGGCTATGGTTAAATTTGAAATAAAAAAGCAGGATGCCAAAAATCAGGAAAAAAAGGCAGGACAGTGCTTTAAGTTAAAAAGGCTTCCGTATATTTTCTTATGTGCATTGTTAGCAATTACTTGAAGTAATTCCAGTTTACGCTAGTAGCATCACAACCTCTACATTTTAACATTTTTCATCAAATAAAAGACAAACAGTTAAATATGTTCACTGGTAATTTGTCATTGCTTTATCTAGGCTAGAACTAGTCTCGATCACCCAGACGCATATATAATAGCGTCTGGGATCACCTTATTTTAATTTCGCTACCAATAGGTGGAGACAAACAATGATTCTATTTTTAGGGCCCTATTTTTAAACAAGGAAAACCATGCCAACATATCTATGCTTATAATATGATGTCACAGTAAGATTCACTCTTGATTATGCATAACAATAATATTTGTTTAAATAATTGATAAAGTAATATTTTATAAAAATATTCAAATGTAAACTTTGGTACAATTGGTTGTACACTTCTTGGTATGAACGTAAGTAATTTTTTAGACAATAAAAATATCATCCAATCAAAAAAATTTTGTGCGTAATGATAACGAGTTTAATATAGAGATTTATTACATCATATATATTTTTGCCTTTTTCCTATTGGACTAACCCAATACACGTGACTTTCCATTTCCTATCATATTGGTTTGCAAAAAACTCATTCTACTCAATAAAAAACCATATTGCACTCTCGTGAGAAATTTATGAATGAAAATACCTAGCACGTGCTGTTTCCCCCAACGGAAATACGATAGCCAATCAAATCTTCTTTCTTTAATCCCCTAAACCAATCAAAATTATCGTTCTGACTGATGTTCGGATTATATTGTTGTTTGTAAACATGGTAACGTTGTAACGTCATCGAGTGAACGTAATGAGGATAGTTCTGGTGCTAATAAGCGAAGATTTGCAAATATTACTAACTTGGAAATTAATGAAATCATTAAGAAAAAAGATCCTGTCAACACTCGCAAATCGAAAGAGCAAGCGATTATTTTTTTTCCAAATATTTACGTGAAACGGATATGTCAGTTAGTTTGGAAATTGCGGACCCTCAGGAATTAGACTCATATCTTTGTAAATTTTATGCATTAGCAAGGTCTGAGGATGGGACATTATACAGTAATAATCAATGCAAACATTTCGTCATGGATTATGTCGATATATTACCGATTTTTGAGAAATAAATATTATGAAAGACAGATACTTTCGGGAATAGAAAAAAAACTTGTATATTCCATTTCATGACTCAATGAATTATGTAATAAAACAATTACTACACTCGAACTCGATCAATATGAGGTTTTATGGAGCAGGGTAGAATAATATTGAACTTGGCTTCGCCTCGTTCAATATTATTCTACCCTGCTCCGTACAAACCTCATATTGATCTCGTTCAAGTGCAGTACATTGTATAGAATCCAGACGCACAAATGTAATTAAGCGTCTGGATGATCGAGACTAGGATAGAACATATTTTAACTGAAGCCCGTTAGTGCCATGTTGTGTTTTATTTTTAAGTCGTTATAACGACTTACTTACTGGTTATAACGACTAGGCTTACTGTTTATAACGACTTATGTGCATTGTTAGCAATTGCTTGAAGTAATTCCAATTGACGCTAGTAGTATCGATTATGACGTTACGGGTCTGTACAGGCTTGCGCAAAGACACGCACGGAAGCAAAATGCAACTATGACGTTGCATATAGAAACCAGTCATGCCAACAGATTTTGCGCAATCATGTTCGCCATAAGTTTGCTCGTGAAATCTATTCTTATTTTACTTCCCTTTCTGTGCCACAAATCAAGTGATGACTATGGGTAAGTGTTTCCTTAATATTTATTTTATAGAAAGGCGCAAAACTTTGAAAACATATCACTGCCAAACATTTTAATAAAAAGTTTCTTTACTAAAAACGTAAATACTGAAATATGGTTTAATTATTATTTCAGAGAAGAGTATGTTTTAGACCCAGATCAGTTAGAATTCCTCCCGTATGAGGTATGCATATTAATACTCTATTTATGTGCTTTAAGATAAAGATTTTTTTTTTCAACAAATCAGTAATCAGTAAGCTTCGTTTTCATAGTTTTTTTTGTTTAAGCTTAAAGATTAACTACAAACAATATTTTCTCCAACGAGAGATAATTTCTCTTGATTATATCAAATGTGCATGTTATCAATCAATAGAGAAAGTATTTCTTATCAATAAATTCAAACTAAAGAATAAACTCAACAATTTAGCTTGCGTAATTCTACAAAAAGAAGATTAACACAGCTGTAAGTGTTCCGAGCGAGTAAAATATTGCACCACATGAACAATTTATCCCCCCTTTTATAGAAAAAATTTCTAGCCATTCAAATGTCCGTTTTCTCTTACAATTTAAATTACTAGAGTAATACAGATTTCAAACAAGTGCCAAATACTGGGATGCTTCAATATGTTTTAATAGACATGAAAATTTATTAAGTTTCAAATTAAATGAACAATTTAGACCCCCCTTCCGCATTCCGTTAGTTTTTTGCAGCACCTATACAAAAAGGGACTAACCCTACTATTCCAACGGATAATGGCGCCATATTAGTCTAGAGCAGGTTTATCCTATATTGGACGCTAGGCAATGTCCAAAACGCAAAAAAGTGTTAAATAAATAAAGAAGTAAACAAATAAATAAATTGTAATTCCTATAGATTTTTTGCGTTATTTCAGGAGACCTATAGTTTTATTCCATTTAAAGATATAGCGAAAGCCATAGCACTGTTAGTTCTGAGTTGTTACAGTATATACCAGCTGATGAAAATGCAGGCAGAAAAAGATGGTAATATATTTTTGATTAAATAGAAAATAAATTTAATGTAATATATTTCTGATTAAATACAAAATACATTTAATGTAATATATTTCTGATTAAATACAAATTAAATTTAATGTACTAAACGATTCAGATTTATTATTTGATGTTCAACGTCAAAAGAAAAATTAATTGCAATATTTTGGCCTCCACGGGGTTGTGGATGGGTGGGTGGTGTTTCGACAATAAGTAGGGAAGGAGTGTAAAATATGGAATGAACACTAGATGGCGTCGTAAATTTTAGCTTGACACTATTCAGCTAACTTACTGCTAAAGGTACCTTTTGTATTTTATTTGAAAAAATATTTTTAATATACATACTTTTATATAATAATTCATAAGTGCCATAAATTTTTTTTGTTCGTATTTTGCAGAAGTTCAGATTGTGACAGTCCAATTTGATGCAAACCACCACGAAGCAACAGAGATTGAACAGTTTTATTCAGGTAAATAATTACAAGCATGCAACTTTAATTAATGGCAATTCATATTTTTCTGTGGAAAGTAGCCATTAAAATTAACTATCAACACGTTATTGCGTCTAAGCAGAAACGAAAATAAACGTGACTTTTCCATTTAAGATGCAAGAAACCAACTGTTATCTTTGGAAAAGCAGTCGCAAGAACTTCAAAAAAGATTTACAAAAGCGGATAACCTGTGCAACCAGAGAAAAGAACTTGACAAACTCAAAGAGGATATAGAATTTGTACAGTCAGCTTGGATTTCTCAATATGGATCATTTGGTCTCATGGAAATTGATCCCCCCGACAGCTCTATAATCTCGGACAGAGAAGCTACAGATCAGTTGGCAAAGATCAGGAAGTTGTTTGGTAAGTACAATAATTTTTGGAGTGAATTTTTTCTGTAATTGTTTTTGGCGGGACACGAAATCGCTATAAGCGTCCACTTGCCTATATGTCATTATAAAGGTAAAACTTCTCAGTAATATCGTTAAGAAATACTTCCATTTGCGGCATCTTCTACAAATAAAAACAGGACGCCATAATATAGCTGAAAAATTGCTGAAATTGGCGTTTAACAACATTTAACGATTTTTAATAATAACAGCCAAACATTTGACACATGATTTGTTTACAATAGCAAATTTTTATTTTTAAACTTCTTAAAATTACAGATGAAGAAGTTAGGAAATTAGAGGACTACATGTACGAGGATATGATGGCTTTAGATGAAGTATTAAGAAGGGATATGAGACAGAAGAGTTGGGCAGACATTATGGATATGTAAACCACTGGTAATACTATAGAGAGTTTAATAGTAAACAATTGTTGACAAAATGCCTGCAAACACAGAAAGCAACAACAACTAAAATAAACAAGCAATAAGCAGCACGAGACTCTCTAAAAAAGTGATGGTGTTCCTGCCGGTTGAATATATCTTGCTTGACTTCGTTATAACAAGACGAGAAACCAATAAAAGTTCAATGATCTTCAATTAGCGGCGACCTCAGCCTGACTCGCACACGGCCTCGATGGCAGAGTGGTTAAGGTAGTTCGTCTACTATTGATCACGTGGTCTGTGAACACTGAGATTGCGGGTTCGATTCTCACTGCAGGCAGGGTGCACTCCGACTCCAATAATAATTCACAAGGATTGCAAGTTTTCACACCGAAGGTCGGGGTTTTCTCCGGGTACTCCAGCGTCCTCCCCAATAGAAACTTGACGCTATGATATAGCTGAAAAACATTGCTGAAAGAGGCGTTAAATAATATTAAACAACTGACTCTCACATGCAGTGTTCGCATATTTTACATTTCAGCGAGTAACAATGGTCAAGAATATATGAAGAAAAACGTAAATCCTTTTGACCTATTAACCTGCAAATAGTACTGCGACTGATTTTTAAACTTGATTGTAAGTTAATAATTAATAATGCGATATAGTATTCAGTCTTGTGTCTTTTATACTTTCAGGAAATTGAATTTAAACAGAAGTGGTGGAAGGTGTCTGAAAAGCATTTTTTGTTAATCTTTTGAAAATTTGAATAAAGAAGTATTTATTTTTAATGTGTTTTACTTGTATTCTCTTTTGTTGCCAAAATGGATAAAGGCGAAAATATTTCGAGGTGCACTTAGTTACCATGAATAAACATAATTTTGAGACAAGTATGTCAATCATTCAACTCGAGTAAAAAATCGATTACAGATGAGTTTTAGACGGCAAAAATGCTAGAATGATATACAGTTTCTTGTAATTTTAAATATTTTTGCTATTCTATTTACGAAAGTTTATAATTGAGGGAGACCATTTTTATCCTGGTACTATGTCTTTCGGGGCTAGCTCATTGAAGAGCGTAGCTTTGAAAAATCGGAAACCAGAAAAAAAAATGCTATTTTGTGTATACAATTTTGGACGAAAATTTGAAAAGCAGAACAAAAAGCTATTTTGTGTATACAATTCCGGAGTATGCAAACATTTGTAAGATACAATAAATAAATGTAATGTCAATAATTTTATTAATTGAACCACGTAAACATCAGGTTTAATTCAAGTATGTTTATATGACAAAGATATGTGCGCAAATTTAGAAATCTGTTACACAAACTAACCACAACTGCAGGACATACCTACACGTAGGACCTTATGGGGGAAAAGAACAAATGCCTTATTTTTATAAAATAAAATGCTGATTCTAAGCGAATTTTCATTAGATAGTCCTTAGAAAGTGAGTAATTTTAGTTCGATCGAAAATACGAGATGCATGCTACGCAGGCCGAAAAAAAAAAAGAAAAAAAACCAACTCATATTCAAGGTTCGAAACGTTTGATTATAAAACATGTACAGCATCTAAGCAACGCATTAAAAGTAGAGCAAATGACAGTTTACGGTCTTAAGTATATACTGCTTATGTATTGTTCATGCTTATGATTTGAACAAATTATTTACTTAAAGCTTTGACGCATTACAACATAGAACATAAATAACCTCTAAAATTATTATCATGCATTCAGACAAACACGTGTAGAATGCAGAATAAATCGGCGGCGAATTGATGCTCTGCATCAAATGATTTCTTGTAACTAACTGCATCACTTGTTACATTCAGCTCTGAAAATATGGTTAAATTAGCGAAACCATATATTTACAGATATTTACGGGCTCCGAAGACGTCTATAATAATAAAAGTAAGAAGTGATGTATTTAATATTAAAATGACTTTGTTTAAAAGGGCCTCAGTGGCCGAGTGGTTAAGGTAGTTCGTCTACTATTGATCACGTGGTCTGTCAATACTGAGATTGCGGGTTCGAGTCTCACTGCTGGAAGGATGTACTCGACTCAAATCTTAATTGACAAGAATTGCCAGTTTCCTGTCGCAGTTCGGGGGTTTTCTCCGGGTATGCCGGCTTCCTCCCCCAATAAAAACTGGACGCCATGAAATAGCTGAAAAGTTGCTGAAAGTGGCGTTAAACATCAAACAAACAAACAAATTTTGAAATGAAAACCGAAGAAAATGTTTCGGTCTTAATTGCTTAATTATAATCACATTTTATTAGAAACATTGTAAGCCGAAATTAGTGTTTAACAAACAATAACTCTCCACGAAGTCACGAAACATGTTAAATTGGGAATTGTGAAAACTTGTTGGTATGGTCGGCTAGTTAATGTGTTTAATATAGTTAGATAAATGTGTAATTCCAGCGGAACAGCCATAAGTCACACGCACTAGATAGACTACCTCAGATAGGTTAACACTCTACATTTGCACTTTGAAAAACAGTACCTCTGATATTTTAACATTTTTCATCAAATGAAAGACAAACAGTTGAATAAGTTTACCGATAATTTATTGTGTACCGAGTGCCAATGAAAACGTAACACTAAAATATTGTACATGTTGTGTATAAATAACTTACAAAAAACTAGCAAAAATATCGCAAATTTTCAAATTTATCGCTGACAAATTTCGTCAATTTTATCGTCTCTTGAACACAATGATCAAAATATATAAAATGTCATCAAAGAATCAAAGATATCGCGTTAAAGGTTTGCATGATCTAAATAATAATATTAAATTTTGAACACACAATTACATTGTGAAGAAAGAATATACATAAATGTCCCTGGCAAAATATGACAAGTAATCGGAAAACTTTAATTTATCCTAGAATAGCCATTTAATTGGGTGAATACAGGATGTCGAGTACAACATGTATAATTAAAAAAACATTATTGCAAGCGGGTTCTATGCGAATTAGAACATTGTCAGACCTTATATTTATCTTCATGGTATACCTCACTATCGCTCGGTATAAAATATTGCAATAATCCATTTCGATTCTAATATGTTTTAAAATTTCGAAGCGGCTCCTAAAACAGTAGGTTAAAGCAAATAACATTTACATAAAATAAATTCTTACCTTTTAAACAAAAAATATTGAGAAATCTTAACGAAACTGAATTGTTCCTATTTGAAAGGAGGAAGTGCATTAGGGGCCCAAATTGGCCTGAAATTTGAAATTTTAAATAATCAGTTTAAACTTTGCTGTAAAAAAGAAAAATATCTGAATAATAGTATCCATTACCATATTTGTATATTTGTACATACAAAAGACTGTCATGAAATGGGCGGTCAAAATTCGACCTTTTACCAAAACCGTTAAATCTGAACAAAAATCAAGCCATTGTTTCAACAATTTAGTACCCAAACATGTGTAGATTAAAACCATAACTGAACAATATTTTTTCCTCATCATAAAGAATATATATATGGAATATTTGTTTATACAAGGATGTAGGAATACCTATTTCTAAAGTTTAGTTATAAAAATCACTGCATTTTAAACATTTTTCTGCAAAATTGATCATTTCAGCCGATTGTGACGTCATTATTGCGGTTAATTTGGGACAGATTTTTTAAATGATTATAGAATATAGGAAAAAGACATTAATACTGGTTCATTTATTAACAAACTCTGAACATTACAGTCACCGTTGTAATTCTTTGCCCAATCATGGCGGATATTATGTCGGAATTGTAATTGTGACGTCATAGCGGGATCTGTGCTTTTTAGAAGCCTAATAAGTTCTCAAAGCGTATGAATGACGCCATATTAGAACCATATTTTTAGCGATATTATATTGCCGCGCCCATAAAGAATTCTAACATTGCGATTTTGGGTCTCACTGTGGCAGATGTTTTTCTACCAAAGTTTTCAGTTGGCACTCTGGCTACCCACCCCACCCCCGAAATAAAAATTTGATCAAGGGATATTGTTTAACGAATTCTAAGAAAGGCGTTATACCCGATCAAATAACAAAACAAACTAATCAGGCTAATAAAACACAGTCTTAAGTTCAATTATCTTCTAATTTCAGTAAATCCTCATCAAAGATAAAAAACATAAAACAAAAAATTAACTCATCACAAAAACAAATTCATGATAACAAGTTGATCAAGGCGGAAAAAAATGGAAAATTATGTTGGTGATTTTAGTACTTCTATTTATAATCCGTCCACAAAATTGTGTCTGGTCACTGCATCATACCGTATACATCCCTAAGTAGAAAATCACATATAAAGTTGGAATCACTCAAGAAACAGAAGATTTAAAGTAATGTGAACTGGTCAACATACTATCTTTTGACATTTTACACTCATGACAGATGAACATATAGACTTGACGTAAAAACAATACAAGGTTGAGCCTGGGAAAGGGGAAAAGGGGTGGTTCGAAGACAACATTGAAGCACTCGTCTTGCTATTTAATATATAAACAATATTAGTACGTTGTCGAATACATAGCTTGTATTATGTATGAGGCATATAGACTAAGAAAATGAGAGACAACGACGACGAGCATTTTCCCTGCACCGTGTCAAAAATACAAGAACTATATATTTCGAAAACACACTCATGTTTTTATCTTACATAAAAAATGAAATGATTTAAAATATTTATTTTCTACATTTATATTTTTGTTTTATAAGAACCCCAAAGGAGCCTCTAACATAAAAAACCCAAATTGCCCGATTGGTAAATGTTTGACAAGGTTGATTGTGACTTTATGTTGTTACTAAGTAGATGAGTAACTAACTTAACCACTCAGATATTGAGGCTTCTTAAGGATTTTTTATAACTAAAATATTAATGTATGTTCAACTTCTATTGACCATTTACTACTAGTCACTTTGCTATGCACAAACGAAAAAACAAGAACAACATTTAGGCCTTCATGTTACGATATGCGGTATGAACAAAATACGCTATATCATGGGTTCCAGTTTTTATTGGAGAGGAAGCCAGGAGTGCCAGGAGATCCCCCCGACCTTCGGAAGGAATATTGGCAATCTTTGTCAATTAAGATAGGAGACGAGTACAAAATGCCCGCAGTGAGACTCGAACCAGAAACCCTCAATTTTGACAGACCATGCGATTGCAAGTGCATTTGCCACTACATGTATCATTATCATGTATCATTACAATTCGCATTAGTTTAGATACAATTTGACCTTACGGTCGCCAAGGGGGTCATGGGTTTGGTCCATTGTAACATTAAAATACATATCCGACCCTCTGTCTGCAAGTACCCTCACAACATCAAGGAGAGCTAGAAGTAAGAACGTGGTTTTTACACAATAAATTTTAGCTATATGACTAAAATCTAACCTACACCAGTAACATGCTGATTAATACATAGCAATAATTTTACTATATAGATTCATGGACCTTGGATTTAGTATCCGTCTGATGAACATTATGCGTGTAGTTAAAAGGTTTACAAAAAAGAACGCGCTTGTTTAGTTTAGAAGTGCGGTTGTTTTTATATCAAGGTTTGTGAAAAAAGTTGTTATACTTAAAATATTGTTAATCGAAATGTAAAAAAGAAAAACCATTTGATTGAGGTTACACTGCGTTATTTACAAATTGCACAGTACTATAGTAAAACATCCGTTTATTTTGCAAACATAGCTTTTGGTTAACATTGTGCGAGGTAGTGACTACAGAAGTCATAGTTTCATTAATCTGTTTGGCAGTCGTTTCATACACAATGATCTTTAAATCAGAGTGTCAATTGGTAGTTCAATACTCAGTGATATTATAATCAGAATGTCTGACAGCCATTCTTTAATCCGAAAGTCGATGGGTCGATCCATACAAAGTCTGCCTTTAATCTGAATTTTGGACTGTATTTTCAAACACAGGGATCTTATAATTTGTCTGACGGTGGGTGGTTTCTTTCACAGTTATCCCATAACCAGATTGTTGATGGCTAGTTCCATACACAGTCATCCTTGAATCAGAATGTCGGACGTTGTGGTTGCTTACACAGTCTGTCTTATTACAGTTTGTATCATTCTGTTGGTGGGTGGTTCCTTACACAGTCATCTTGTTACCAGTCTGTCATTGTGTCGTGCCATATTTAGTCATCCTTGAATCAAAATGTCGGGTGGTGGTTTCTTACTCGGTGATCTTATAATCACCCAGTCAGTGGGTGGTTCTTTACACAATCGGTTATAATCAGGCTGTCAGTAGGTCGTGCCATACATAGTCATCCTTGAATCAGAATGTTGGACGGTGGTTCCTTACACATTAGGTCTTATTATCAGTCTGTTGGTGAATGATTCCTTATACAGACATCTTATTACCTGTGGATGGGTGGTGCCATACATAGTCATCCTTCAATCAGAAAATAGACGGTGGTTCCTTACACAGTAATTGTATCATCAGACGGTGGTTTCTTAAACATACATTGTAAGCTCCCCATCAACACTTTTGTGTTGAAGAACACATCAAAGCTACTAAATTGTCCGTGTAAATGTAAACAATTGTCAAAGCTCTAAGGTTCTTCCTACCCCAGGTATAGGTTGATCTTAGTTATAATTGAGTTTCCAGTTCGGTATATTTTGGTGTTATTGTTTTATGTTCTTCTTATTCATATAGTGTTTGGTATTTTGAATTTTTTGGGTAGATCGCCTCTGATGAGTCTTGAATAGACGAAACGCGCGTCAGATGTAGCTTTTTTGTATTTTTGATTTATAACCAGACTGTCGACGGGTCATTCCATACATTCATTGTTTTAATCATAATGTCGGACGAAGTTTATTACACACCAGTCAGACGGTGGTTTCTTACACAGTCATAACCAGACTGTCGATGGGTCGTCTTAGATTGTCGGACAGTGGTTCCTAACACAGTCAACATTTTCAATGCCCGAGACATTAATGTAAAAAATATGTGCGAGCTAGACGGACTTTGAACATCGATCAACCAAACTACATGTATCATTTTAATAGCTTGGTCAAATGAATATATTTTATATTCTATGCTAAGCGAAAGCTATAATGTACTGAATCCAATGATTTAAGCTATAAATAGGTAATTCGTTGATATATGCGATGTAGTTTGTTAACCAGTTGTCCTGTTGTAATTAGAAACACACTTAGACATGGTTTTCATTCGGTCACATTCTTCTAGTTAATTTATGTGCTTTAATTTTTTGTAAATATGTTATAGTCCTAAGTATATATAAACTTTTTAGTTTCCTATAATTCAGGTTAATCAGATTTGAACAAAGAAAGTATATATGGTAAACTACTATTACTTTTTAGGCGTCAGTCTGACATATAATTCTGGAGGACCATTTTCTACCGTTCATCAATATAATTTTATGACATTATGATTTTAATTTACAGCTATACAAATGACAGAAAGACACTAGAACACTTTTGTCATGTTGCTCGAATTTAAGGTGATAGTAAGATTAGAAATTTATTTTTTACTATCAATACTTAATTATATCTTTTTAAATCTTTATCCTTCGCACGCAAATTGTTTTTAATATTTTATATAATATCGTTTTCATTATTTTCTAACATGACGAGATATGATAGAACTTGCTCTCTCAGCGAAGCCAACGGCAATTGTGGCGAATAAAACTGTATTTACAAAGACGTTGTAAATACAAATTTATTGCTTATTTCGTAATTAAATAATCTGCTCTAATATATTATTCAAGTTTTCAGATTCATAAACTTAAGGAAAATGCCTAAGAAATTGCGCACATAACGAGTTTTAAAAAAACCGTTTAATTGCTCTGACTAAAAACAAATCCGAAATGCACGTATCAAAAAAAAATACAGAGACTGAGAGAACTTGTAAGCTTGGATGCAATTACGGCAGGAGTACCCATTCGCGCAAAAGGAAATTGAAACAAAAAATACTATAGGTTTTAGGGTTACAGTCTTGTTAAACATTGTCCAAGTGTTAAACAACATTCTTCACGAAAAGAAAATACGAACAAAATAAGCTGACACGTGGAATAATCAAGATTTAAGGAAATATTTTAATAACAGTAAAATTAAAAAAAAAGGAGTTAAAGAGTTCGAAGAAAACAAATACAATTCAATAGAATCGTGTCAATATCAACAGATGTTACAGAACATGCAATTTTGACATTATTATTTGCCCTGTTTGGTAATATAGTTGCAGAGTAAATCAGAATTGTTATATTTTCCGGATTCCTCCACAAGGTAGGTGTTTTTAACAGTTGTGGTTAGTGCATTATCTACGGCATATATGCTGCTAATTTATTCATTATTCGACAATTTCGGCACTGCCTGAAGATTTATTTCCCCAAGTTGACGGGACATTAATGGGATTCCTTGGGTTGTTATCCATTTTTTTTCAAAGAAATATCAATATGGCGCAACACTACACATTGTCGTCGCAACTCTTACTCCTAATTTGATGTTACTTTTCTTTTTTTCACACCTAAACCACAGCAAGATGGTTTAGTATTTTCCTTGCGGTTTAGGGGGCGGGCTGGTTTTACTGCCACAAGTATTTTCTCGATGCAGTATTTCGTGGAATATTTTTTTTTACACAGATCAATGCCGTTTAAACTATACATAATAAGAATGATCGCCGCTATAAACAGTATTTTGTGAAATGCATTTATTTGTTTGAGATTTATTTATTTTAATTTCTATTGATAAAAGATAAGCCAATTTGATTAGCAAAATCGTGCAAAGTATGGTTCGTCCGAGGGGCAATATTTTGTTGTGGGTGAAAAGGATGTTTAAGTTTACTTCTTTGCACCCTTCGTAGTAACAAACATTCACATCCTTAAGTTGCATAGCAACAACAATTTACTCAATCATTTTGTCGATAAATTGAAATATCTCATTGTACCTGCAAAAAAAGAGACTCATTTACTTGTAGTAATCTGCTTCCGTGAAACTGCTTTTTGTGATACCATCGAAAAATTGTTTCATATTACTGCAAATTAACTTCTAGAAATGTTTATATCATCTACATTTCAGTCAGTATACATTGTAACAGAAAATTCAGAATTTAATATACTATATAGCTACGTGTGGGGACATTTTGGCATAGTGATATTATTAATGATTTCTATATTGGATAGTTATTGATCAAAGACATACTGTATTTGCCTGAAGTGCAGTCTAATACGGCTTGCAGAGGACCAATAGTAAGCAAATACAGAAATCATTAATAAATAATATCCTTATTACATTAACTAGGTCGAAAACAACTGTTATTTTCTGTATTTAACTAAATTATTACAGGCCGTTTGATTAACTGATAGTAATTAAGAAATAGATTATTGCGAGCGGGCTCTATGCGAATTAGAACATGGTCAGACCTTATATTTGTCAATATTTTATACCAAGCGATAGCGAGGTATAAAATGAGGACAAATATAAGGTCTGGCCATTTTGCAATAATCTATTTCGATTCTAATATGTCTAACAATTGTTTTAAAATTTCGAAGCGGCTCTAGGAGGACGCTTTCAATAGTAATACTGTGTTTTTTTTAAACAAATAAGATATATCCCAAAACAGTATGTTAAACCAAATAAAATTGACATAAACATATCTTCTCATCATTTTATTGAATATACTTACCTTTTAAACAAAAATATTGAGAAATCTTTACGATTGCATTGTTCTAGTTTGAAATTTTCAGTTGAGCGTAATATGGCGTCGGTAGAATTGCTAAAACAATAATGTATCGGGAATAGTTTAAATCATATTAATCTCCGAATTTAGACTAAAAATAACTGCATTATTAACAATAACGATAATTATTCATAACACATAACAACCTGCATTTTTAAGTCAGTTTTTACATTTACACAAACACACAGCTTACGCATGTGCAAACTAAACTTATTGGAATTTCGACACATCTTTGTTTTCATAGCTAAAGCAGGACGTCATATTAGAATACAGTTTAATAGGGCCAATACAAGATAAAATGAATATTGGGACTAGTTAATCCCGTAGTGCAATGATTCGGTTTGTTAAATATCTCCTAAATATTATAGGTAGTTAATTATTAGCATAAAAAATAGTAGTTAATCGGTTTATTCGTAAGTCAGAGAATATCAAATGTGATGCTTTGACAATGAAATGCTGCAAAAAGATAGACTGAAGAACACGCCTTAAATGAATTTAAAAGAAAAAAAAGAAAACACTTCGAGTTATTGGCTGTCCTAATAAACGTGATCAAAATAAAGTTTATTTAAATAAAAACAACTAGAGTTAAAATGAAAAGTTACCATTTCAAGAAATTTCCCTCCCACTGAAAAGGAGCTCACAGTGTTGTGGCAAATCAATTAAAAAAGTAATTATTAATTCTAAAACGTTTCAGGTCTCGCCATTCTCTAAAACACAAGTAGTCCATAATCATATGACTCTTTACTTCACTTGCAACTATGTTTTTGAATTTTGTCAGACGGTTTATTTTTTTCTTGGAGTGTGGAAGTTTTATTTCTTGAACTACTACAAGCTTGTTTGTAGATATAAACCCTCTTAAGTGTTAGAGCTCTCATTGCTTTCTATTAGAGTTACAAAACTGTTTTATTACCGTCAGTTATCACCAATTATGTTCCCTAATCAATAAAATACAGAAAACAATTTAACCTAAAAATGAAAACCAAATAACAGAATGGAATGAACAAATACTAGGCTGTAGACGATTGGCTTAGAACAGTCGCACTACACTGGTGGGACTAGAGAGTTCGTTGAAGGGATCCAGATCCTCTGTCTTTATTCCAATACGCTTACAACATAGATATGCAGACTCACATCAAACATATAAAACAAATTCATGTGCACAATAGAAAACCAACGGAAGCGAGTCTTATGAAGCACTTCGATACAAACACAAGACAAACATCAAATACCAATACATAATTTAAAGAAATAACAACGACAAAAATGGAAATGATTCAAGGATAGGAGGAAAAGTTAAAGTAATCGTGTTCTTTATATACAAGTTTACAATAAAATAATGCAGATTATAGGAAAAAGCATAGGAAAAGGAGTAAATTTAATGATGGAAAAAAGATACCTATAAAAATATATTTAAGTTTTCACTGAGCAAACAAAAGATATATTTTGTCTTAATGTAAAGGAAGTTCCCAATCGTCATATAAAATTAAATCTGAAAGGTTTTATGTGAACATGGGAAAGTCACAATATCTGTTTGTAACAAAAAAAATAAATAAATACATTATAGCGGAACTAAAGTATAAAATTTTATTGAATTTTCTGAAGGGTTCTTTTTGCTTAACCCAATGATTAACTCTATATATGTAGGAATGCCTTCTTTTTTTGAGGCGGTAGGGGTTGGTGTCATGTTATAATATGAAAAGCCTGACATTGGACATAGCAGGTTAAGTGTTTTAAGAGTGCCACACCGCTCCTTAGACGATAAAGAACCTTTAGTAGAATTCAAATTCTTCGTCCCCAACACAATTCCTACTTACAGTCACATGGCAATTCTTTTAAAGTACTTTCTATGTCGTTGTTGATTATTTTTTCACTTTGCGCCAATTACATTAATCTATTTAGACTCTTGACACTTTTATGTTATGGAGTGGCTAATCGATCCTAGTTCAAGTGAAACGTAAAAAGGGAAAATGAAACCAGAGAAGTAGTACATATACTATTATAACAATTATTCATTGCAAATGCAACCAACAAATCTGCATTGCCAGAAAGTATAATGTTTATTGGTATTACACGTGGAGGCTGGTATAAGGGGATCTATAGCCAAGAGGTAGTTTCAATTAATCAATTCAATTCAATTACTGTTGATCACTTACTTGCCATCACTAAGGGTGCGGGTTCGAGCCTTAATGCTAGAAGTGTAAGCTCCACTCCAACCTTAATTGTCAAGTAATGACAGTTTCCCTGCAAATCAACGAAGCTTTCACCGGGTACTCTGACTTCCTTCTTCCAAAAATATAGATGCCATGATATTGCTGAAAAGTTGCGTTAACGTCCACTGAAACATTGATCATTTAAAATCTGGTATGAATGACAATCAAATCATAATTGAAAATGGCTGACAATTTTCCTGCAGAAGTTTGGGTGATTTCAGTGGGTCTAAGTACAGTACAAATAATAAAAGTACCTAGATTTGAGTGGCATCATAATAGATGTTAAGCTTTTTGCTCTGTTTCCTTATATTGCTCGAGTAAAGCAAATAAAAGTGCAGTTTTTTACTTTATCCATATGCTTCAACCATTGACAATTCAATTAATTTTCTTATATAATGTTAGAAATTAAAGTAGCAAAGTTTAAATTGACATTTAATATTAAAAAATAGCACAAAATGTTCACCGAACGGGTTCAGAAAATATATGTATTTAAATATATGTAACTAAAGGCAAGCTAGGAATGCAAATCTGAGTATACTTTACAAACAGATTAAACCGTATTTTAATAAAATAATTTCGTTTCTTTAAATGATGTGGTAGGCCAGCGTTTTATTATGGAAGGAACCATCTGTATCTGTTGGGAACTCCCGACATTAGGGAGGAAAAGAGACATGCCAATTAATGGAGTCGAGCTTGATCTGGACAAAAACCGCCGTCGAACTCGTAATCTCAGTGTTAATACGCCAGTCTACGAAGTGACTGATTAAAGAGAAATATTTTCCGGTCTGTTTTATTATTTTGATTGAATGTGGTTTAAGGCCATTTTCAGCAATTGTTTAATCAATATCGTGGTATTCGGAAAAAACCTTAGACTTTCAATAAGAACACAGGGAATCCTTGTCAATTAAGATTTTGAGTTGAGCCCACCTGCCCGCAATGTAACTCGAACCTACAAACTCAGTGCAAACAGGCACGTCACAAATAGTAGACTAAATACATGTTGCATAATTCTCCTATGTGTCGTTATCAACATGAAAGTATGCATTAATTTCTCTTTCATCGTTAATGTGTATTATTGTTTAAAACCATTACCATTTTCTAGTTAAATATGTTAACATCTGTATCGGCAAACAAATTTGCTCTACGACAATTCAAACCGCCTAAAAGGGCACATATATTTGCTATTTAGGTCTTGTTGTTCTTATCTTTATCTTGAACAGGATTTCCTGATGCATATAGTGTTTTATTAGTCATATAACTAGACCAATAAGAGCTGAATCGTATAAATCGAATTATTGTTCGTTAACATTTGACCACAAAAAAACTCCCGTTAAATTTAAAAAAATGAGATACCCCCAAATTTATAAACAGAAAATGGTTACCAATTTAAACAAGTGCTATCTTAAAAAAAATAGTCGACGCGTTTAACTCTTAGAGGTGTATGTAAAGTAGAACTGAAACTGAACAAACAACAATAATGGGTGGGTGGGTGGGGGGGGGGGTAAATAATAAACGCGCTGCGAACTGTATCCATTCAAAATAAGGCTATAATTTATAATGAAGGTTGCTACATTAATGATTTAATCACGGACTTTTTAAACTTGTTATTAAACAAAAGAGTATTATTAAAAAGAGACTTTGCAATTAGAGTTTCATCCCTTGTCTGCACGTGAATGACGACGGACGCAAAGAAAGAAGATATGCATTAATGTCTTAAAAAACCATAGAGGTAACAATAAACTATTTAAATTATCCCCAATGAAAAGCTATTTCAGAAATTGAATACGACAAAGGTACATAAAAAATATACAAACTGTTCTATGTATATCACGAAGTTTTTTTTCTTGCGAATTAGCGTTTTTTTTTCTTGCGATTTAGCGTTTATATTAACTCGTAACATTTTAAAGTTTCAAACAATCACCTATTTTTTTAAATAAATTTCATAAGCAAATATTTACTTACATGCATCAATATTTATTACAGTTTGCAATTTTATTAATTTTGACCATCTTTTAAAATGGAAACTTCTCATTAAAATATTCTAATTAGAATGCTAATGTGAATTGAAATCTGTAATGGGTAGTAAAGATATAAATTGAGTGATGCATTGAACTACGAATCGCCATTATTGTCATACAAATCCCACGTTTCAATAGATCAGAAATGTTTGATGGAATTTTTTTGGTGAAATACTGACGGACAATTATTACTACGTGAAAGAAATCATGAACCTATAAATTAACACTAGTCCCAAGTGAAACGAGTTTGAAATGATTAATTTATACATGTGTGCCCCCACCCCCCTCATATGTATTTTTAAATTTCAACAGATTATTTATTTTACGTTTTTTCGATATTAACAGATTTACCAAGCATACAGTTAACGTAAAATTGATAATTTACATACAACTATACATGTACTTTGCTGTACATGTACATGTATTCCAGAAAGTTTATTGCTATTATGTATTGAAACCCACTGCCTAA